>JAUKPP010228129.1:0-10000 GCA_032273245.1 Phyllaplysia taylori | reverse complement strand
AGGGAGGGTGGAATATAGTTTACCGAATCGTGGTTTAGCTTACCTTGTGATTTGTGGGGTTTTGTACAAAGTCATATTGAAATACCCGTAATTTCAGGTAGTTCTAATCTAACTTGACTTTTTCTTTTCCGAGGTTTTCAATAAAGTATTTTTGGTGTGTTCTATTTTTAGGTTTAAATAATTTTTATCCATATGTCTCATCCTGCAATTTTGTTTAAGATGTTATGAAATGGCTGTGCTTTAACTTTATTTCTAGCTCAAATCGTTGAAGGACAACCTGTAATTCTGAGACGAATACCAATGAACTGACTTGGCGCATTGATCTGGGCTATTTTCAGCTTATATAATATCACATACAGGAAAGAAAGGGGGAAAAATACAAACTATAAAGTAAATTAAACAGCCAAAGATGTTGGCTCCTCTATAAACAACTAACTTTAAACTAGCTTTCTTAAAAATTTATTACAAGTCTTCATCTTAAAATTGAACGTACGTCATCGCCAATGGGTGCTTCACCGTCCTCGATGTTTAATGTCAGTGTCGTCAAAAAATCTCTTGGGAGTTGGAACGTCACATATATATTCAGATTCGAGAAGTATGTATACCTATGCTGTAACGATTTTCTTGTAAAAATCATCTTTTCACTTTTTATATGATATTCTTATCCTCCAAAATCTTGACGTTGTCTGTCAAAATATTTGAAGTGTGAGTAGCTTAAGAATAGTTTAAAATAAAAGACATTGCATTCGCGAGAAGGCGTCATTATAACTAACTTTTTCTTAAGACCAAAGCAGCTTTTGCATAATTTTCTGACTGACGTAAAATATATTTTTGATGCTATTCTTGAACACAAATAGCTCTTCTTCCATATGACTAATGTTTTAAAAAAATACATTCTTTAATTGCGAAGTATTTATAATACATTCCAAGAGCCCAGCACAGAAAGATGTGTTTGTTCTTGGGGACCCAAAAAACAATCAGCATAATCCAGTGCACATAGATACTTAAGATAATATGTATATATATCCGTCAATGCTGACCAAAACAGAGAAAAAAGGTAAAGACAGAAAAAATATAGACAGATAGAAAAACAGAAAGAAATATACAGTGTAGATAGATAGACATGTTGAAAAGAAAAAGAAAAAAAGAGAAAGAAATCTAGAAAACAAGAGAACCAATCCCAACCTACTCGAATTAGGTCGACCTCGAAACAAAAACATAAAAAAAACTCCGAAAGTTCCAGAACAAGCGCTCGGATTAGTAAAGGGTCTACCCGTGTGCCAAAAAAAATCTCCACTTGCATCACATCAAGTTCCCTAAAGGTCGCCCGCTATAATCGTCCCTTTCATTCAGCTCTGACAAAGACTTGACATTTTCCAAACGACTTATAAATTTCGAATACACCCTAAGAATAGACCGTGAACATTATTAATGGCACGAGGGTTTTTATTTTCGTGGCTTTTTTGTTATTGAGATATCGCCTTTGCCCGCATTCTGCTACAGTGATTCAGAAGACAGCTCACACACACGTAACTTGCACATATGGAGCGATGACGTCATCAAGTTTCGTTGCCTTGTCAAGATGGGTGAGAACAGTGTGGTTCTCGTTATGACGTAATCAGATAATGCGTTTGCCTTCTTGATGCAATTAACTTGGCATTATGTTTATTAACCTTTGATGTTTTCCCTTCTAAATGTGGCTCCGTTCGCTCGAAGGGGGTCACTGTTGCTGTGAGGTGTGGCGATGAAGCGGCCAGGTGTTCGTTCATCTAGAAAACTCATTTATTTCGGATCAGTGACCGCCAACGTCTTTCAGAGTTTCAGGAAGTAAGAAGAGAACTAAAAGTTATTACGATCTAAGAAAACTGTCTGAAGGGGAATAGAAGGCTAAAAAACTGAAAATCGTCAACAACAAAAACAGCAAAACCAACAGTACCAACGACAAAAACAAAAGCAACGGTAACAAAGCGCACGTCATCATCAATAACAATAACGAGGACAACAACAAAAGTGGCAACAACATTAGTGACAAGAAGAAGAAGAAGAAGAAGAACAACAACAACAACAACAACAATAACAAAAACAACAAAATAACAGCAACAACAACAACAACGACAACAAAAACAGCAGCAATAGCGAGCAAAACCGACGAAATCAACAATTAAAACACCGGTCATATTTTGAGCAAAAATAAAAACAACCACCACGACCAACAACAAACAGCAACATTAAACTCAGTAACGGCATCTATGGCCTTATGGTTAGACTCGTGGCCCACCACGCAGAAAACCGTTAAATGACCTTACAGTGTTGCAAGGGCCGTAAAAAAAAACACGAAAAAAAAGAAGAAAAAAAGAGAGTGTGGGCACCAACCTGAGCATGCGTAGGACTCGGGAAGTCGACCAGCAGCTCCTCCTTGCCCTCGCTAAGTCTCCGACTCTGAATGCGACACCTCAGCTCTTCCTTGATCAGCGGCGTCAGACGACCAAGCTCTAGAGACTCGACTGTGGCTCGCAGTAAACCTGAGGGGATGGGATTCGAGACTTCAAGTTTAACAGAATCAGATTAAGATTCACAATCCGAATTGTTATCGTTGGTCCCTTACGAGGAATTTGGCATGGCTATGTTACAATGACAACAACAACAATAGCGTCAAAACTCCCTGTCCTCTCTCTCTCTCTCTCTCTCTCTCTCTCTCTCTCTCTCTCTCTCTCTCTCTCTCTTTCTCTCGTTATTTCTTTTTCTACTTTCTCTCTCTTTCTTTTTCTTTCTCTTGAGTCCCTCTCTAAGGCCTCCTCTGCTCTCTTACTCATCTCGCCCCGCCACACTTACTTCACTTGCTCTCTCTCTCTCTCTCTCTCTCTCTCTCTCTCTCTCTCTCTCTTCTCTCTGTCTCTCTCTCTCTCTCTCTCTCTCTCTCTCTCTCTCTCTCTTTCCATTAATGAATGCATATTTTTTATCTCCAAATTGTTCTGTGGCCAACGCGTGTCTTTCTTTTTCTCAGCCAGTGAGTTACATTCTCGTCTCGCATCAACAAGAATGGGGAGGAAACAACATAAGGTTGTTTTTTTTTTATTATGTTTGTAAATAAGCTGAACTCCAAGCAAAATTCCATCAACCCAAAGGACATACCAGCGTCATTGAGAGCAGCCAACTCCTGCAGGAAGTCGTCTGTATCACTCGAGTCAGAAAGCCCGGGAAGATCCAACTGCTGCAACAGCTCCATCTGGCTGCTCTGCTGATGCTGCTGTGGTTGCTGTTGTGCTGGTGAGGATGACGGAGATTGGGACGGCGACGACGACGCAGACGAGATGGACGCCCGAGACTGTATCGGGCCTGCGCTCACTCTGGTCGCCATCTTTGAGGTACGGTTACCTTCTCTCCGAATTCCAAACTCCAAATTCCTTCTCTCCAAACAATTACGTCTGGATTTTTTCTGTTAAAAGTTTACTGCCCGTGCTTCGGACAATCTCTTTGTAAAGTCTTCAAGCTACAATCAGCGTGAATCAAAGTCTTCGGCCTGTCTTGACCACAATTCACGTTGATTTATAGATAATGATTTTCCTGTGAGTCATACACATCAGGAAAAATATAACACAAGTAGCAGAGGCCTGCGGTATTTTCCAATCCACTTTAGTTGAGTAGAAATAAATCTAGACAACAAATATGTCCATCTGCTTTCAGTTCAATGTATAATAATATTAATAATCAATGAGATTTGAATGTGGGGAATCAAGCCTTGAGACAATACAAAGAATAAGAAACAGTAAAATACGTACTGTTGAATAATAGGATGTAAAAGTTGAAAAGTTGCATTGAGATATTGCGTCCGGTTGTAGAAACAGTCTGATAGGACTGGCGGCACGTATCGGTCTTGTGAGAATCTACAAGAAAAGGTCAAGGTCGACGAAATAAAGGTAAAGGTCGAGGTAGCCGGGTTGTCTGTGGGTGACGATGACGATGGCGAGGAAGATAAGGATGAGAAATGAGAAATGACGTAATGTGAATCTGCACCAATCGTGATATCACATCCTGGACAGCGTCGCTGATTGGATAAGAGCTGGCGACACGCACACTTCAGCAGACGACATGGCGCATGGAAGTGACGTCATGGTCCACTCTGGTGGTAACGTCACTGCTAGACAAAACAGTTGTCATGGTAACGAGCGTCTGTAGAGGCTCAAAGCTCCGTTCACTGTGTTCAGAAAGTTATTAAATTTCAAGCAGGCGTGTAACCACGCAGTTAGTTTTTGTATTGCAGTAAGTTTTTATATTAGTGCTTGTTTCCATGATTTTCCATTTACAAGAACCCAAGATGGAAGATTAAAAAATTGTAGGCTGAAGACGTATCCTTGAGTCTTTCCCAGATATTACAACAGGTCTTTGCACATTTGTTTCCTTCGAAAATGACGTTTTCCAAATATTAATGAGTTTTTCAATTGGAGCAGAGTTTTAAATCAAGGAAGACTGTAAATTGTACACTGAAGTGAAGAAAGCAATAACTTAGACAAAATGTCCCTTTTTTTCAAATAGCGAGAGTACGACGGATACTATTTAACAACTCCACAGACACACAGTTTTAGTATTCAGCAAACAAAACAATCGCCTCTCCGCTTGTTCTCTCTGCTTTGCATGCCAGTCTCGTCTCGTTACTCTGACTTTTCCACTTTTTTTTCAGCCCTTCCTTCTCTCCTCGGTATTCACAAGTTTCCTCCTTCTCCGATATCCATTTATTTGTGTCCTTTTCCGATTGCGTCACTGTCTATAAGAAGCCGGACGTCACCTCAGTAGACCGAATTCCAAATAGGTGGCGGTCTGTATCTCTTTCTCTGTAGAAAAAAAAGGAAAAAGATTACAAATAAGGAAAAAAGAGTCATTCCAAAATAATGTCAATAAAGCTACAGCATCATGAAGTAAGTCTTGCACATAATTATTTAATTTTTAATTTTTAATTTTTTTATTTTGAAATTCTTGTAAGTAGAATGAAGTGTAGGCTACAATATTTTCAAAATGCATTGACAGTCATATCAATAGAAATATATCTAATATTGTAGCATACACGGGGCGTTGCACAACATAAGCTACAAAAAGTTTAGACAAGCAATGCATTGTTTAATTGAACGTACAGAAAAGAAAAGGAACTATTTCCTTTATAATATAGCCAACTACACCAAAGGGAACGAGAATCAAACAAATTAAGAGGAAGAAAGGATAAAAAAGAGAAATTGAGATGAAGAAAAGAGTGAGAGAGGAAGAGAGAAAAAGAGAGTCAGAGAGAGTCAGACAGAGGGAGAGGTGAGTATGCTAAGATAAATAGGCAAAAATCACACCATACAAAAAATAAGCAGAAAAAGCTAGACGAAATAGCAAACAAAGCAGTGAAATTATTGAAAGAAGACAAACAAACAGAACCGAGCAGGTGGGCAAAAAACTTTGGCCTAAAAATATTTACAGAATAGACCAGAACAGACGTGGGAAAATGGGAACTCAGAAACTATCGTCGACAAAGCTCAAGCTGCTTGCACTGCGCAGGCTAAAACAGCAAAAGAAGCTGGCGCCTTTATAAATAAATCGCTTCTTACTGGTTCCAGTTCTCTTTATTTCATTTGGGTTTGCTTTGGTCTGATTTGGTTTGGTTTGATTTGATTTCAGTTGCGTATTAAGTCGAATGGGGGATACCAATAAAAAAAATGTTGGTTCAACTACATTATGTACTTGCCACTAGAATATCCTGCCCAAAAGAATAAACAACGAGGCTCGAGCCGTAAACCTCTAAAATCAAAGAGCAATGAATGAATGAAGCAAGGAAAGAAACAAAGGGGAGGCAAAACAATAGAGCGAACAAAGAAGTACGAATAAACGGGGGAAAAAGAAAGAAAGAAGAATTGTGTGACGAAGGCATTGTACAACAATGTACACGTGCGAGCAGCGAGCACAGCCCAACACTATAATAATCACCCCTCTGCACCACCCTTTTTCAAATTAGATCCTCTTCGAATTTTCAAAAAGGAGATGATTTATTTAACCCTTGCCACACAGTCGCTCGGTTTGGCTTGCATGACAAAGAGAGTTTTGTCCCATCAGTACTGGGGTTACCAACAATCAAATTATAGTCGGTGGCGGGCTTTTTACGATACAGCTCTGCAGAGATCACGCCCTGCGGAAACTTTTAACCCTAAACGATAGGGGGTAATAGCACTTTTTTTTAACGTTCGCTGGTGTCAAGGAAAGAGGGTTTTTTTTTTGTGTGTTCTCCTGTGCGAGTTCTTGGTTTTTAGTTGTTGGTGTTGAGAGTGAGTGGTATTGTTGATGTTGGTTGTTGGCATTGTTGTTGCCTTTTTTATTGGGGTATGCTGTTTGTTGTTATTGCTATTATTGTTGTTATTAGTGTTGTTTCTGCTGTTGCGGCTGTTGTTGTTGTTTGTTTTTCTGCTTTTGTTTTGGTGTTGATAGTGATGAATTAAATTAATTTTTGTTGTTGTTATTGCAATTATTTTGGGTCTTGCTGTTGCTGTTGTTATTCTTGTTCATAATGACAATAAAACCTCTGTTCATGCTTGGGGTTTTTCCACCTCTCCCCCAGCCCTTGCCCTTTACTTCTCCTCTCCCTCTCTCTGTTTTCTTTCAATTTTCTCTCTTTGTCTCTGTTCTTTATCTCTCTCTCTCTCTCTCTCTCTCTCTCTCTCTCTCTCCCTCTTTCTCTCTTTGTTACTGATCTCTTTTCTTCCCTTTTCCCCTTCTGTCTATTCTTTCTCTCACAGTGCCTTGTGTCAACACTAGAGTCACGACTGCATCTGTTCCTGCAGTTATCGTCAATTTTACTCTTTAATTAAACTCGCACGATGGCGTCTCACTCTCGCTAAAGAAAAACGATCTGCAAAAATAATTGTCACAACGATACCAAAGGTCGCCTATTCACAGTCACATGGGGTTGAAATTGAGAATACGCAAGTGGAAATAGCGGGGGTTTATGCAGTTTGGGAATAATGCGTGTCAGGGTTTGGTGGCAAATAATTGCATAAGTCAATAGTGAAGCGACAACCGGCGTCTCTGGTGTAACGGTTAGGTTCTTTGCCTATAACAGAGAGGATGGGAGTTCTCGAGTCCCGCGTTGAATGAACACTTCCCTCACTCTGCTGGGATGTTGGATCCCTTTCAGCCCACGTTGGTCTTTACAGGGAGGGTCGATGTAGCGCACCTCTGAGTATGACTTTACAGTGTTACAAGGAGCACAAAAACCAAAAACCAAACCAAGAATAGTGTAGAGCGAGCTGTTGGACAAGATAAAAGGTGTACACGTGAAATTCAATGGTTTGGGCATTGGTCGAACATATCCGTGTCATTTCGGAAACACGACCTCCGAATTTTACATAGGATTGGCGGGAACCTTGAAAACTCCAGGAAAATATTCCGGGTTACTTTAGAGGATTTGAACTTGGTAGCATCCACATTTGGAGGCGAGCTTTTTACCGCCCGGGCACACACGCCTCGTGTACTTTTCTGAAATATGCCCTTTATTTCCCAGTTCTTCTTGTTGGGTCGTGTTAGTTTAAAAGTGCGTAGCCTGTTTTGTTACTTTGGCTCTTTTTTTCTTTTGGGTGGGTTATTTTTTTTCTTCTATTTTTGTTGTTGTTGTTGTTTAGTTTTTCATGTTTTTATTTCGTTTGTAAGTGGGAAAAGAAGTGCTTGAAGGGAAACGACTGAAGTGGTGGCATCGGGGATATCAAATTTAATTCTAGAAAGAGTAAAAGAAAAGAAAAAGGGAAAGGAAGAAAAGATGGACAGAAATTAAAGAAACGAATAACAAAAGACTAGGCTATGGGAGAGGTGAAAGAGACGAATCTCTAAAAGTCAGAAGAAACAAGAACAACAACAACAACAATAAAATAATAAATTGCATTTCTATTGCCCATTTTCATCTCGACGAGGTGCTCAATGTGCGCTACAATGGAAAATCACAGGTGTATAAATTATTTAAAACGTTACAGTTGAATAAAACCTCAATCACGAAAACTAAATTTACACAATGCCCGACTCACTCATACGCATACATCAAGCACTATTTCAATTTCATAAGCTAGCATTCAAATTGATGAATATTACACGTTTAGTAAACACACCAATGGACGTAAAAAAAAAATGGGTATGGTAAACAATGTATAATACATTTATATAAATTCGATTCACATGTTGAAGCTGATAAAAATTTTAAGACATGCAATATGGAACATTTTTTAAAAAATAACACAACACTACTCAATTAAGAAAAATGGACAAAAGAGGGCGAAAAAAGAGAAAGTTATAGAGAAAAAGAGAAAGACGAAAAAAGAACAAAAGGAATCTAAGGAGAGAAAGAAAGTAAGAAAGAAGACAAGAAGGAAAGAAAAAATGAGCTCGACATAGGGAAAAAACTTTCAAAAAGAAATACAGTCCGGCAGGAAAATAAAGGAGGCATCATAATTTCAATTTTTCAGCATGAAATACTAAAGCAACAAGGAAACATCACACACCACCAGACTACTAAAGCCCATGACATAAAGTAGGACAAGCAACGCAAGAGAGCGGACAAAAAAAAGGGGAAAAATTGAATAAAGAAAGAATTGAAAGAGAATGAGAGACTAGCAGCGCAAGTAAAGGTTAGGGCTGCTAGTACTGCATTGTTTGTCGCAGACTCTCCGCTCGGTGAAACTCTACCCGACTTGCACCATGCCCCAATTAGGACACAGCTGATCACAGTCACGTCTGTATGGCGATCAATCTCTTTTTGGATCTCTTTATCATGGAGAGCCACTTTTCAAATTTGTCACGGTAGGAAAGTCGTTGTCGTGGAAACACCAGGAAACCAACGCAGAAAAAGGAATGAAATGTACTGAGTTCAAAGAGTGAGGTTGTTTCCCTTTGTACCGAAAAAAAGAAGAGAGGGAGAAAGAAAAGATGGGAAAGACAGAGAGAAGAGATGTCCAAAAAGGGGAGGGGGAGGGGTTGGAACGAGAGAAACTACCAGGACATGTCGAATGAATGTGATTCGTCGACTTCGACGCATCGATGGTAATGATGGTGGTGTTAGTGGTGGTAGAAGTGCATGCACACACACGCACGAGTAATCTTGTGTGTGTGAGTGTGTGTGTGTGTGTGGGGGGGGGGTCAAAATGTGCATGACTGTCGTTGTGCTTGTCTGTATGTCCGTCTTTGTGTGTTCATGGGTGTATCTCAAAGACAAAGAGTGTCTTTAGCGAACACTAGTATGTCTGACTGAAAGAGGAGGAAGAGTGTGTGTGTGAGAGAGAGAGAGAGAGAAGAAGAAAAAAAAAGAAGGAAGAGAAAAGGGTGACAGATGAAAAGAGAAATGGAGAGAGAGGATGGGGAGGAGGAAGTTGGGAGTTTGAGGGTCTGATGGCAGAGAGGAATAAAGAGATGTAAAAGAAGGGAGATTTTGAGAGAAAGAAAGGAGGGGATGAGAAAGAGAGAAAGAAAGAGAGCTCGAGAGAGAAAGGGAAAAAAGAAAGAGAAAGCTAGGAAAGGGGATGGTGGTGGGAGTGTGAGGATCGATCTGGTAGAAGTAATAGTACAGACAGTTGGTGTGGTTTTGGGAGAGAAAGTTAGATCCTACCAACGTCAAAGAAGATTAAATTCGAGTTCGAAGAAGAAAAAAAAAAAGGGGGGGGGGAAAGGGTCTCACCATGGTTGGAGATGATTGGGTACAGAGCAGGGGTGGGAGGTGTGGGGAAAAGAAAGAAGTAGGTTGGGAGGGGTGGTAATGGTGGTTGCAGGGTACCCTCGGGTGGCCGAGTGAGTGAAAGAGAGAGAACTTGGATGAAAACTTGGATGAGGACGGGTGGGTGGAGATGGGTTAGTTAATCAGGCATCATGATAATAATAATAATAATAATGTAGATCATTTCTACAGCGCCTACTCCCGTGAATA
Source organism: Phyllaplysia taylori (assembly GCA_032273245.1). Classification (NCBI taxonomy): domain Eukaryota; kingdom Metazoa; phylum Mollusca; class Gastropoda; order Aplysiida; family Aplysiidae; genus Phyllaplysia; species Phyllaplysia taylori. The sequence goes on along the minus strand of JAUKPP010228129.1, from coordinate 75 downwards.
CACAGCTCTAGGCGCTTTACATTAACCTTTAACAAAAACCATACAAATGGACAGAGTGGTATAATAAGATTAATA
>JAUKPP010227907.1:929-13749 GCA_032273245.1 Phyllaplysia taylori | reverse complement strand
AAAAAAATCCCCGCCGAACCCCCCCCCCCCCCCCACCCAGATCTTCTGCGATCGAGGATCAATCCAGGGTCTTCCGCATGCAAGGCGAAGAGCCTAACCATTACACCAAAGCGCCGGTACATACTAGCACAAAGACAGTAAGCAATGTAACTGGTAACGTGCAAACCAAATCACCCACCGCCTTTTGTCAACATCGGCTTAGTACAGGTAGGTCGTGTTCAGTCAGGTGGGACTCTCGGTAGAACTCCGTACCAAGGTAGGTTGTCAATGAGAATACTAGCACTCTATTGAATTCTGCCCGGCGTGGTTCTCAAACTCCCGACCTCTGTGTGTTAGGCCAAAACATCAATCTTCCTGACTGACAAGGCAGCAGAGACAGATTTTATTATCACTTAACCTGGATTACCTTTCTATGAACAGAGAGTCTAACATTTTCGCCACAGGAGGCAGTTGACATGGCGAAACGTAACGATGTGTGACCTTATTAATGATCATAATACAGGATCATCTTTCTCCCTCCACAGACGTCATTTCCGGGAAGTGCTCAAACAGCAGATGTCAGACTCAGACCACAAACGACGCACGGACCTGAAGAACAAAGTGCGGGAGAGCGAGGAGGCGGTGGAGTATGACAGGCAGTGCAGGGTCAAGGACTTTCAGGACTTTGTCACGAAATTTAACTACCTGAAGAATTTCAGAGATGACAACAAAAATGTGAGTTCAAGATTGCATATTTCTTTTTTCACATCCCTCGTAACACTGTAAAGTTACTTTGCTTCTGAGCAAGTTGAGAATGTTTCTGAAAGGCTTTGATCTGAGAAGGTAATTATGATAATAGGACCTGCTTTCTAGCAAGGAAAATGAGCAATAAAAATGCAATTATTCTTTCAACATGTAAACACCTTAAAAGGTAAGCCAAAAAAAACCCCACAATGACAAACAGAGAAAAGAGAACAGAATTCATTTTTTTTAAAAATACATGTATTTTGATAAATAGCCTATGGAATTTTTAGAGACCTCGCATACATTGTACTTTATTTACTTTAAACGCAGAAATAGTTTTGACACATTTGAGGTTTACAATTTAAGTCAGTTTCTTTTTTTAATGTTTGTTTTTGGTGCCAATCAACCCACAACGTATCACTATTGAAACTTGCACTGACATTTCCATTTTCTTTTATCTGCACTTCGATTGTAGTAGTATAAGTAGTAAGGAATGGGTTTTTTATAGAGGCGCCAGCCTCAGCTGTTTTAGCCTCTCACTTCGATTGTATAATTAGCATTTGACCCAAATTTGCGTACAGAGGCCTTGTTTCTCCTCTCAAAATAAAAGGTCTCTGCATCAAATAACTTGAATTAAACTCCACTTATTTTCCTCTCCTCAGTTCATGGAAGACACATGGGACAAGAATCGCTTCAATAAAATCATGACAGACAAGTACGACCGTGAGATCATGAGATATAACCCCATCAACTGGAGCGGCACGTTGTCTTAACCTCTCTGTCTTGTTGTCTTTTAACAGCATACACAACACATGGCATTCAAATGAGATGACCCTGAAGCTTAGGATTTTTTTGCATGTCAGTTTGATGTCAGTTTGTGGTGTTTAATCAAACAGAAATGCTATGGACTAGAGAGTCAAGAGCTTATTTGTTCGTGGATCAATATAAACGATAACAACAACTCCAGGAAAAAGGTTACTTGACTGGAAATTACCTGGAGTTAAAAAGTGTAATGTTTCAGCTAGCTGCACATTACTTTTAAACAAATTATTTGCGGCTAATATTCTTTTTAAAGGCACTTGTTTACTCAGCCTGTGCATACTTGCAAAGATTGCTTTTATGTGTGAATATAAAAATTAAAATTCTGATCTGCCTTGAAAAGTGCATTCAAAATTGAATTTTAACTAGAATAGTTAAAATTTTTCAGGATTAAAAAAAAATATATTTTAGTCAAAGAGCTATAGAGCAATCCCGGATTCTGAAAAAGTCTAGAAAATTCCTACCCCTATCCTTCATAGAGGTAGAATGATGGGTAGATAGTCTCAGATTGTGTAACAGTTGAGGATGGAACTGTTAGCATGCTCGGACCAAATTGAGAGTGAAAGTGTGTCTTCAGAAGAGTGATAAGTGTACATGTATTGTGTGAGTCTTGAACTTTTATAAACCACATGAACAAATATAAACCACGTTTATGTTATCTGAACAGTATTCTTTTCTTCATACATGCTCTTGGACATCATGATGAATATTTTTATTCCTCACATATTTCCTTCTCTGAAAACGTGTTTTATGTGTGAATGCTTTTATGATTCAGTTTTAATGTTGCAAAACGTTGTTCATTTGCAAATCTTATAATACCATACTGTCATAACAAAGTGGATAACAGGGCATTCTACCCAATATCTTCTACATGCATTTAGTTTACATTAGTAAAATCTACGCTTTGCATAACTGAAATATTTAGAAGAAATGGTGGAAAGAAATCACTGAGGAATACTCAAAACAGAAAAAAGAAAATCCTGAAAATAAAACCCACCCAGAAAAACGAGCAAACCTGTAACTGCATATATCATTTTGTGAAAAGTGAACAGTTAAAAGTAATTTCGTAGGTTTCTTTAAAAACCTCAAGTTCTACATCAAAACATAGATCAGAAGATATAAATAGTGTGTGCATGTGGAGTTGGTGTCTATTACAACAGGTGAACTACAATTGCCGTGACTTTACTACAGTATTATTATGTTTGTGAAATGCCTTTCTTTCTGATTTTATTAAAAAGTTCCAAAGGTACAGGTGATAATTCAATATGATATACATAATGTTCTCAATATCATGAAAGGTATTTTTAGAAACTGACTGCTCAATATTGTTACTGATCTAACATGTTTTTGGATCTGTAATGGTTAATTCTGGAAGCAATATGAAACTTAATAGTGCGTGATGAGCAATAACTGATTGATCTATTTCTTGCCACTGGTTTGTCAAACCTATGTTATATGATTCAAACATAAATCCAAAAGGAAAGATTCTAACTATAACAGTTTATTTTGCCTGGGTCATGTTTTTTTTTACTTAGTTTGATCCAGAAAAACAACAGTTCAATGGTAAAAGCAGTGGCTAATCAAAATTAGTTTGATTTTTGTTGCAGATCCATTTCCTCCTTCTCAATTTAACACAAACAAATAATAATAATATCTAAAATTCCTTGCTTTACCTAACCAACAGTATTTTCTCATTGCAATATTGCACTCTTTTAAACTATGAAGTAGGCCTAGTCTTACATCCATGCATAGGCTACATTACAGCTTCAAAATAATGTATAAGAACAGTGCTTAGCTTCAACTAGAAGCCTTTGCCATGGTCTCTTTACTTTGCGTTAAAATTTTTAATTTTTTTATAGTAAGTACAGATGAATTTCACTTGTTCCAGTCAAAGCTTATACCTGCCATTTGTAATGTGGAGAATTCAGTGGAAGAATAGATTTAATAGCCATAAAAAAAAAAGTACATTTTTCACAAGGTGTGAATCCTCCCCATCTTCCACTGAAATATTGAACATAACACAGAAATCCCCAAAAACAAAAAAAAATGCATCCTGTTCTTCCAGAGACTAAGTAATAATGTAATATCAACGACATAAAAAAAAAAAAGAATCTTGAAATTACTCCATGAGATTTTTCCAAATTTCACAGTTTATGACTTTGCCCATGCTTCCTTTCTTTCGATAGAACATACCATACAATTCATATGATTAATATGGCCCTAGTAGGGTATTTGTTTAATTAAGGAGTGCCATGCAAGTCACTGTCTCGCCTTGCAGCTCTGTGATACCAATGCCAACTGGACATGAAGTCCATGATCTTTTTGGCTAGCCAAATATTTCATTTATAGAGAGTAACTGTCTCAGAAATGCCATATAGAGAATTTTGTGTAGACTATAATATACATTATGTATGTTAGATTTCTTTGTTCAAAGTCTCTTACATTTCATTGGTGAAAGGCTCAAACTTAAGTGCGGTATAATCTTAAAAAGAGAATGAAATTGTTACACATGATATTTTGTGATTTTCACCAATGATATGCATAGTGACTACAAATACTAGTATTGTGATTTAGTTTTCTATGCAAATTTCATTGTGTCATATTTATTGATTGAATGTGTTCTGATGTACACTTTGCTGGCTACATAATGTTTCATAAGGTGTTTTTTTTAAAAAACATTTGTTTACTTTAGTAAGAATGTCTTGAAAAAAATAATTATGTTGCCTACTTTGTTGCCTGTGATTTTAGCCTTCTTTACATAAGTTCTGCCTTTGGTACAGTATTGTAATGTTGTAGACAAAACTAATGTCAGAAAAAAACCAATGTGTTTTGTGCCTTGCCAAGTATTTCCTCCCATATTAATTTTCCACCCCAAAATGTACTTTCTCTCTACCCTTACGTGATCTGTGTTTACATGTCGTAATATTTTATCTAGATGAAAAGTGTTTGTATTTTCTATAAGTGATCCAACATATCTTAGTGTCTTTCTGTGGATCCTGTAAATGTTTGATTGTCTTTGGGAAAATGAGTTTGTACGCTTAAGGAAAATTTGAATAAAGATATGTCTTGCAATCATTCCAAATGAGTCTTATGTCCAATATCCAACTGTCAAATCAATTTGGAAGCTCAGAAGTGGGTTTTTAAAAAAAAAAAATAGTACCTGAACCTGTTTTCATATCTCACTGCTTTGAATATAAATATAAAGGGAGAATTCTGTCACTTTGTGTCTTGTAGTCTGCTAACAATTTTGCTATGGAACAACTGCGAAAGGCTCTTTTTTTTTTCTTTCTATTATTGCTAGGGTGTGTAATGGGAATTAAGCAAGCAAGGTATTTTTTTCACTATTTGAAAGGGAAGCTGTAAGGCTTTCATGTGATACCAATAACTCCATGTTGCCAAAATATGACTTTCTCATTTTGACTGGTTTCATGACATATGGAAAAATATACCAGGTAAAAACTTGAAAAGCTGTCTCGGCATTTCACGCAATTTGAAATACAGCTTAACATCAAAAGCAATGAGTTGGACCCTAAAAACATAAATTTTTCAAAATACAATTACTCTGTTAGCTATGCCAGTTTAAATTAAAGTCTGTTTCTGTAAATTAAACAATAGGATAAGAAATAAGATACATCATGTACCTGGAAATAAAAAACAGAATAGATTCAATTTTTGGATACTTTTCTTAGAAGTTCACAGTTGGAAATACCAAACAAGATAAGTTAAGGAAAACATTGCATTTCAAAACGCTTTATTTCAATTGATTTACATGTACCTTTGATGTCTGATTACACGTTTAGCGAGGCCTGTATTAATAAAGTGTTAATTGCAAGCTTGCCAAGGCCACAGAAGTAATTTGTTATTTCTCTTCATACCCATCTAAATCACTGCGAGATTATCAGAGTGCCTCAACTCAGAAAGCATTGATTCTGAGATATTTTTATATCACTGTAATGGGCAAAACAAGGAGCATCTACAGACAAGTCATGGGTGTTTTTTAACGCATGCATGGAAAGTCTACTTTTGAAGAACAGAATATTGCAAAAGTTTTTGGCATGTTTACTCGCTTCCCTAATTTTTCCAGTTTTTCCATTTTTGGTTTGGTTTTTGGCTCAACGTCCTTTGCAATGCTATATTATGGTCATTGTTAGGGACAATCCTTTCTGAGAGGGACAAATCTCAGCAGAAAAACGCAGATTGGGTCTACCACATGATAGACAAAGAGCCAAACCATTACACTACAGATGTTGCATTGGTCTACTTCTTTAGTCATAACGCTCTGATTTGCAGGTGGCCGTATGATCATTCCTCTTTATACTTAGCTCTTTCTGTACTAGAGATCGATGCAGCGGTCTACAGATTATCGCCATTTTTCCCATCAGTTGGTGTAGTATTATTTCGTTGTAGACCCTATACTATGCTGACCAATTAGTCAGTCCACAGGAAAAATGGCAATAATCAGAAGACCGGTGTATCGGCCTCTAGTAGAGAAAGAGGTTACCTTATGGATAAGGCATCAAAATGAAGGATCATGAATTCTCTAGCCTTTGCTTGTGATGTCTGGTCAGAACCTAAAATCACTGAAGGTATAGAAAGAATTAAGCACTTTCTGCAGTCCTACTTGAAAGCATTGTCACTAGAAAGTGAACAACTCAATTTTCAAAGAAGTGCAATGATAAACTGCTAGGGAGTTAATAAATTAATATTCAGCTGTATTTATTTAGTTTCTGATAACACCCCTTGCAATGCTATAAGGTCATTGAGAGGCAGAACGATCTCCCAAAGAAAGGGTTTGTCAGCCATGAGAATTCCAAAAAAAATCCTACTGATTTCAAGATTAGAACCTAGGACCTGGGTGATAGCAAATGGGCACTTTACTGCTCTTCTACATATGCCCCTTAAGCCATGATATTGTGAGTGATCTTTATATACATACATTTATAGTTTCCTTCACCTGAGAAAGCATTGTATTGCAGCTCCATCAGGCACTCGTCAAAATAAGGAGACCGGAACTACTGGCACTTCTCTGAGGGTCAGGCAATTTCTATCATGAATGTTTTTTTAATGTTTTTTGTGCCCTGACAATTCTTTATCTATTGAAAAACACATTTAAAGATGATTGTTTGTTTGTTTGTTTGGGGTTTTACGGCTCCATCGATGCTATAAGGTCATTTAGGCGCCAAGAAAAACGTCCAGGTCCGATGTGTTGTTGAATTACACTTAGAACATTGTACCATTTCAGAAGCCACCAAACATTGACTGGCATTTTCTTACAAATTCCCCTTCTAACAGAGATTTAATACTACATGTATTTGCCCAGCTGTAATTTACTTTACACAAAGAGTCACTACTAAGGCAATTTACTTTACAGAAGGGAGGATACTTTTTCTACAAAGATTTGGTTCTGTTCAAGTTTTACGTCCCTTACAAAACTGTAAAGTCGTTTAAGAGACAGGCTACTTCAACACTGCCTGTCAGGGCCAACCCGGGCTGAGAAAGACAAATCCCAGCAGAAAAAATGTAAATCATCCGAACATGGGATTAAACTCCAGTCTTCTGCATGGTATGCAAAGAGCCTAACCATTACACTTCAGACACCGGTTTTCTACAGAAAGGAGTGAAACACCTGATGATACAGTGCCTGTAATCTCACCTAACTATCCATTTCTCTTATATTATATTTGAAACAAATGAAAAGCATTTCAAACAATTTTTTTTCATAGCATATTCAATTTTAATTCTTCACATGACATTTAGTCAAAACTTTATGCGAGTCATAAGACAATAAATAGCAGAACGAGATGTAGCATACATATATGAGCACAATACTCATCACCATTGAAAAAGAACAACCCACAAACTACACCCTCGGCATGATATATGAGCAACAAACTGCAAACAATCCAATGGAGAAGAATATGCCAGGCATTCACTTCTGGTAAAATTCTCAATAATAACTATGAAAACCAGTCGTGACAGAAATTGTTCTCACATTTAAGTCCCTCTATACAAATATTGTGCTCTTTTGGCAAAATAACACACTGGGGATTCTTTTTGCTCTACAAGTCTTCCCTTTTTTTGGCAAAACCTTATTTTGATAGAACACCAGAATGATCAAATCTCTATGAGCAATCTATACAAAAATATAAGAGCAAGGTTTGCTATTTAGGACCAAGTCCATCATGCCAAGTATCTACTTCCTTCTACAAGTTACAACTATTGTCCTACTGGTATAATCTGTGATTTAATAGTTAGGCTGTTCACCTACCAAGCATAATAGGCAAATTAAAGGCCCACGTCAAGTAGGGTATTTGATCGAGTGGATTTCCTTTTTTCTGCAATATGAGCATTAAGAGTGTCTCTCTCAGCTCGGGTTGGCCCAGACAGGCAGGGAAGGGATGTGTCTTTTGAAAGACCTTACAGTGTTGCAAGAGACGTTAAGCCAAAAACTCAAGCAAGCCAACCATTTTCTGAATACACTTTCCGTCACTTACTCCAAAGTATTCATAGGGCTGTAAAATCTCAAACAATACAAACCACCTTGTAAGTTACACAGTACATAACCTAGTTTCACCCCAGAGGGACAGAGTAAGAAGCATGGAAACCTCTGTGAAAAGTTGTGTAAAGAGAGGCAACTCTCATGATCACATCAGTCTCCTATTTACATCTGTAAGTTCACATATTGCCTGACGGTTTCAAAGATCTATGAAAATCAACTACATGTAATGTGGAACACCATCGAATCCCTGGTTGAGAGTAAAAATCCCATAACGCAATTTTAAAAAGAAAATTTATTACATGAAACTGAGTACTAGCCCATCCTGTACCTCAAGTCAAAAGCTCAGAGCTCCTGAAATAAATAGATTGAAAGTTATCAAAATCCGAATTGATGTTTTACAAGGACATTTCAAGAATAACCAAATTTTTGTTTCTCCTCTCAAATTTGAATAATGGTGCTTGTCTTAATTTTACACTCAGCCTGCAAAACTGAGGTATCACTAGTGACTTGCCCACCCACCACATTCTCGCCTTTTTTTTTTCTTTTTTGCTCTCTCCTTCTCTAACAGACATGAATACATAATCATTACACGTATGTGGTTCACAAAATCACATGCGTGAACATACAAAAAAAAAATACAATTGCAGGACAATCTAAAAGTTTTGATTCATATACTAGACAAACTCTTTAAAAAAAATCTTCTTCAACAAGAGCAGCTACATAACATCACAAAAAATCTGTATTACAACAGTAAGGGACCAAGTAGGGAGAGAGAGAAATACAAATTTCACTGTTGTAAAAAGCATGAAAGCTTCTAATCAAAACTGTAGATTTACTACAGATGTTTGCAATGCAGCCCATTTTCACACATGATAGCAGGCTTCATTGGGTCATAACCTAGTATCATCAATGCATGAACACCATCGAATTTACGAAAAGCACAGAAGAATATTATCAATGTAAAATATTATGCGTATGTCAAAATCAAGGGCAGAGGAGCAAACTATCGAACCTAAAAATCACCATTTTTCTGGAGGGGAAATAAACCGACTCCAAAAGAATGGCTCGTTGAAAATACATAGGCTTTTCGTGTGCTAGTAACTTCGGTTGTAACCAAATAAATCTACCACTTCGACACAAGGTGCCACTAGTGATGTACTTGCACACATTTTAGTTTAATTCTATTGTAGGCCTTACCTGATAGTTTGCTGCCTCCACATAAGTACAATTCTCTGCCCATAATTTTAGTATGCCTTGAAATCAATCACTCAAAAAGACATTAATCTCCTCTAAAATCAGTAATGACACACTCAGAGATGAGCAGCGAAACACACAAAAATGTTAAAATGTTAATGTTTGGTACCATTCCTATCATAAACAACAAGTCTTAAGAATCTACTACAACTCATGGTTCTAGAAATATAAAACAAAATGACAAGAGCAGTCACTTGAAATTTTTTAAAAATCACTTCCAAACTTGAACTAAACCAAGAGTCGCAAATATACCTACAGATACTACAACACATTTTCAATTAAAAGAGGCGTGATGATAGAGCTTTAAACAATTTTTCTAAGGGCACATTCATTAAAAAAATTGCCCTATTTTGAAAATTAAAATTTGGGAAATACTGATTACTGATTCCAGAACAAATTTCTCATTGCAAAAACCTTGCTAATTATTTGCAATGAGTAAATGGAATAAGAAATATAAATTTAAATTTGATGTAGGAGACATTTGTCAAAATGGAGTATTCGTTTTGAACATTGCAGCGTGACTTACCCACACACAAAAAATGCATAAGCCAATGACTCTACTGAATGTTGATTTCATAATCATTCCCAGCAATTTTTTGTCATCTGCTTTGTCCTATCTTATTCCATGGAAACAAAACACCAATACACCTGATTGTCATTTTGTGCCAAGAAAAAAAATACATGGGTAGCAAAAAGGATACAGAGGTAAGAATGAAGGCATTTCTCCCTGAACACAAGATTTCTAAATTTAAAGAATAAATATATAATGTACAGTATCAGATCGTGAGTGAAATCTACCAACATATACATCTGATGGTGAGAATGCACAAAAGTTGTATTACAAAAAGTTTTCAATTTTTTTTTTTCAGTATCAGTTCACTGATTGGGCATAAAAAACTCAAAATTCTTAAGAATTTTATTAACAGAAAAAAAAAAACCCCAGAAAGTTCAACAACTTCTTGATGTCATGACAATCAAATCAATCACAAAATCCCTATATCATTATTGACAGCAAAGTTTTAAAACATACCCCCATGAAATTCACAGAATCACTATGATGAGCTTTCCCTTATCTCACTTGATTTCACCTAAAGTAGAGCTATGGCCAATTCCTCTTGAGTAGACACACCCATCTTGCTCCAATAACTTAGGAGAATTCAAATCCACAGAGCCTGAGACACTTTGGCCAAATGTGAGTCCGACATTTGAATTTCAGCCAGTGAATCAAAGTCATACAATCACCAAACAAAAATTTGGAGATACATCGGGGCAGCAGTACATTCATCCTCCTCTTTGCATCATTCCCAACTCTAAAGATGACTTTTATTTTCAAGGGAAAAAAAAAACTATAACGTTTTTTAAGTATTCCACTTGATATGAATTTCTTTTTGCTTTATAACTTTTAGTGGACTTAAACATTAACAAAGCCAAAGCCAAAATAAAAAGGCTACTTGAAAAAGTAAAAAAAGACCACCCTCGAATAACAGATGCCAAGAAGCATCTGGAGAGAGCTTCCCTGAAAATATTCAGAGTATAAAATGCACGGAAAACATGTAACAATTCTTGTATTTATCTCTTTCATCATTTTAAGTACCTTATTCTTTTCCTTGAAAAATAGGGAAAAAGATTGATGTAGGGTGAGTATGTGGAAGGAGGGGGGGTGGGGGTTGATAGTAATGAAGATGATCTACAGCATCTCAGAATTGATAAGAAAGGGGATGTGAATTTACAAAGCAGAATGTGAAACTAGTCAAGATTTCAAACAAGTTCAACTGCATGACTGGGGTACCTAAGAATTAAAAGAAAAGAAAAAATTGACTACTACACCATAGTCAAAAGGTGGTCATGTTAATAAAAGAAGCAACTGTATAAAAACATGAAGGGAGGAAGAGACAGAGGGAGCAACTTATTTAACTTTGATCATATCTAAAGCAATGAACAGTGTGCAAGTACAGACATACAGTCAAACCTGCCAAAATGGAAACCTGTATAAAACAGAAACCCCTCTTAAAAGAATCTCCTTCCCCTTCCCTGATAAATTCCTCTAAAATCACCTGCATAAAACGGAAACCTGTCTAACGCAGAAACGGAAACCTGTCTAACGCAGAAACGGAAACCATTTTCCTTTCCCTCAAAGAGTTCTGACCTGTTCAAGACGGAAAGAGCGTTGCCAGTTCATCCCTGATCTGAATAAAAACTTCCCTAAAGTTAGTTTCTACCAGCTCAAATCTTTAACCTAACCGCTGGGCAAGGAAGGGAATAGCAAGGATGTGGGGTGGGGAGCCATGAGCATTGCAGGGGGTTACTATGGTAGAAGGTGTGAGATCTGGCCGCAGCCTGTCTTCAAGGTTCCAAGTGGCACGCCGACCGGGACACTTCCCCAGCTGGCCAGAGGTGTGAAAGCCTGCCAATGCCCGCCGTTTTGATCTCCCAACCAGTCGAAGAAAAAGTTTCCCTGGACCGCCCTTACAGGCTCATTCTAGCTATGGGTTCCTTTCTCACTTATTACGATATGTTACAAGAAGTTAAAAGGCTTGCTGACTATGTTCTAGAATTAGCGCGGCGAAAATGCGTGAGAGGCATTGGTTGATTGCGATTATTACATTGATAGGAGAGGCTGCTGTAGGGCAAATGGCATTGGTTAAAAGTAGTATTACATCGATGGGTGGGGCTAGAGGCGGCAACGAAGAAGTGTTATGATCTATTCTGTTCTTTGATTGGCCAAACTGTAAGTTTGACAAGCCACAAGCAGCAATGGCATTTGTGAGTATGATTGACACATGTCATATAGCTAAGGCGGCCGTCTCCACCCCATCCCCCCACCCCCAACTTCCCTTCTTAAGTTCCCTGTCTAAGATGGAACCCGTGTAAGACGGACACTTTTCCTCCCTCCCTTCGGTTTCCGTCTTGGACAGGTTCAACTGTACATCCATAAGTCCACAAGCAAACCAACAGATCATCCTGTCACATAAATATAAAAAAATACTAGTAAAAGAAAATAGTGAGCATTGTGTTTTGGGACATGAATAATAAATAAACCAATAAGCAAATACAAATTAGACATACGGTTTGGAATTCATGATACTTTTCAGCAACAGAACTGTTGTAACTCATGAAATCTAATCAAGATCAATGAGATTATTTGTTCTCGTGCCAGATTCACACCCTTCGAAACAATGTAAGTTCGTTTGAGGGACAGGATTTCATACTTGAAGATAAGTATCTTCTACAGCAAGGGCTTCCTAACTGGAAAGCACTGAATGAATCCCCTACATGGCACGCAGGTTTCATGAAACATTTTTTCTCAAATTAAAACTAGAGTCCTTTTCTTCATCTTTGTTTTCAACAAAACTACTTTTTCCATTGAAGAACATTTTTTTAATCATAAGCCTATTGCCACTAAATAAAACACTACCCCGTACATCACGTACTGATCCTTTGATAACTTTGAGTTTCAGGCATAGTTTGCTTCGAATATTTACTAGTGTTTGTGCGAGGGGGGGGGGGGGGGGGTTGGGTCATGAA
>JAUKPP010227796.1:0-13749 GCA_032273245.1 Phyllaplysia taylori | reverse complement strand
TTACTGTCCCCAAATAAACCCAAGACCCTCACCTACGTGTCCTCTTCACTTTGTTGTGATTATACCATCGGTCCACAACGTGTAAGGGCAACATGAGAAAAACGTCTTCTTTTTTTCATTGATGACTCCTGCGTGTCAGACTTGAATAGCTGTTATTAATGTTACACAAGTTTCAATATCAATTTCATATCTCAAAGAAAAAACTAAGTTGAGCAGACAATGTGGTAGCCATTTCGTTGGGGATGGGGGTCCTTTTTATTTTGGCTTTTTCTTCTTTCTTTTTGCTGGAGAGCTTAGCATGCGAATTCCACGCCTATGGAATCTAATTTTTTATCAGTTATAAACTAGGGATTGATCGCATTGTTTTGGTTCATCTCCAGAGTTCTGTGAGTGTAGCGCCAGCGGAGATCCTCACTACAGGACGTTTGATGGACAGATGATCCATTTCATGGTAAACAAGTTTCCTTTCTTTGTCCTCTTTTCATTAGTTTTGTGTGTTTCTTGAGTTGTTTTGATTATAGATGTACGTCACTTGTGACACTTAAAATATCAAATTTTGATGTTGCGGATTACTCATTTAACTATTTATTTAGTTGATAATAAGTTTAGTGGACACAGCGATGAAACAAAAGGAAAATTTAGGTTATCCTGAGCGAAATTTGTTGACAGTTTTTAGCCATACTTCACCCTCCTGCCGGAGGTTCTTCCTTTAGAGACCAAGTCACAGACTCAGCTATCGTCGACATCCAGTGACGGTTTGGTTATAAGTTTTACGTCCCCTGCAACACTGTAAGGTCATTTAAGAGACGGGGTACTTCGACCCTGCCCGTCAAGGCCAACCCGGGCTGGGAGGGAAAAAATTCCAGCAGAAAAAAACCCAGATCGTCCGCGATCGGGGATCGAACCGGGGTCTTCCGCATGCAAGGCGAAGAGCCTAACCATTACACCACAGCGCCGGTCGATCCTGCCTGTCAGGGCCAACCCGGGCTGAGAGGGAAAATATCCCAGCAGCAAAAACCCCAGATCGTCCTAGCTTGGGATCAACTCTGTTCCTCCGCATGACAGGCGAAGAAACTAACCATTACAACACAGTGCCAGTACATCCGGTGAAACGACAGCCAACTTGAGGCATATAATATCCTACTGTATAGCGATATGTACACGAAGTTGACGTTTTCTTCCTTTCTCCCCCACCCCCGCCCCATCCCACCCCACCACCCCATCCCACTATACACCCCCACCCCCACCTCCACCCCAACCCCTTTCCAGGGAGCTTGCACCTATGTCTTGTCTCGCTCTCGCGATCGTAACGACACCTGCAGTTTCTCCGTGGAGGTGAAGAACACACACAGGGGAGGCAACACCCAAGTGAGCTTCACAAAGGTCGTGCACGTGTACACGCGTCACTCACTCATCTCTCTCAGACCAGGAGGGGAGATCTGGGTGAGTATACAGGCATTATGACGTCATGGTGCTTCCAGAATAGCCTAAATAAGACTTGGGCCACTATGGAATATACCCAGCACGTAATTCCTTATATCACAGTGCACAGTTTGGTGTTAAATTTGTTTAGAAGTGAGGCCCATTTTCCTAAAATTTGATATTTCCGTAGCGGCCTAACTTGTAACATAGAGACAGGGTCAGTTTTCTTCGATTATCTCAGAAATGCAGAAAATCAGTTAGGTCGTATTGGTCTGGAAGCACCATGGAAGTAATTTGGTACAACTTTAGGCAGAAATTCCTTAACTTGATCTTTATCTCCGCATAAATATAGCGTCCAATTTTTTCCTTTCAGTAACGCTTCACGAACGCCTTCGCGTAGATTCACATACCCTTGGGCTCATGCTCCCCAGTTAAGAAATCCCTATTGTAGTGTAAAGAAAAGTGTACATGTATGTGTTTCTTTTCTTTTCGGGGGAGAGGGGGGGGGGGTGCAGATTAAGCAATAGTTATGGCCATAGTTTCTTTCCCATACCCAGGTATGTGCTGATATGTGCATATATAGTATGAGTGTGTGTGAATGTGTGTGTGTTTATTTGTGTGTGTGTATACCTGTATAAATTTGTGCGCATTGGTGTATATATGTTTATGTGCCTGTTTGACTTTGCGTCTGTGCTTGCGTGTGCGTGCGTGAGAGAGAGAGAGAGAGAGAGAGAGAGAGAGAGAGAGAGAGAGAGAGAGAGAAAGAGAGAGAGACATATAGAGGAGACAGAGTGATATGTAAGCATACTTAAATCACTATATTCAAAAACTACTTTTGCTGGAAGAATTTGGTTCATATTTCTGCTGCCTATTGTCAGAGATTTCATAAGGCGCTATAGTTATTGCATGAAGTGGACCGACTATCTTACCTTTTTTAAAAGAAAAAATACTCTTATCACCATCAGATGGACGGTCAGAGACGTTACTCTCCAGTGATCAATGCTGACCTCGGTCTGAGAATCACTCAGAGTGGTCAGTTTGTGGAGCTGCTGACCAAGTGTGGTCTCGAGATCGCCTTTGATGGACAACACAAAGTGGTGCTTAGAGTACCTAAAGACATGGCAGGTAAATCATGAGCTAAGTCACCATTTCTGTTAGTTAATTTGGGTACCAGTTTTGAGTCCCCTGGAACACTGTAAGGTCATTTAAGAGACGAGCTACTTCAACTCTGCTTGTCAGGACCAACCCGTGCCGAAAGGGGAAAAAAATCCCAGCAGAAAAAACGCAGATCGTCCGCACGCGGGATCGAACTTGGGTCTTCCGCGTGGTAGGCGAAGAGCTTAACCATTACACCACAGAGCCGGTATAAATCTGTCCTACCATTTCCCCAAACATTGTTTCGTCATTGGCAGTATCACATTGCTGCATACTGACGTCTGTGGTAAAATGGTTAGGCTCTTCGACTATAATGGGGAGGGCCCGAGTTCGATGACGATGGAGTCTCCCGTCGTTCCTACGGATGAGAAAGCAAGCAGGTTATCTGCCGATATGGGTCCTTGAGGTTCAGGACCACCCACAGACACTGCACGGGATGGAGATAAAAGATTACGAGTAACATAATGATATCATCTAAAAGGGGTATCAATATTTCATTTCTACAAATATAGACATTTTAGTTTGTGTTATTTCTTCATATTATTTCCCACGTTCCCCACCCTCCCGAAAATGTCCGTAGAAAAAGGGCAACCACCTTGAGGCTCCATAATCTGTACGCAAGCGGCGAAGGGTCTTAAAACAGAGGAAAAAAATAAATAAAACCACTAAGATGAATGTATCATTTTTCCAAGGGAATATCTATGACCTAGCAGTAAAACGCCTACAAGTGTTCAGTACTTACAAGCGTCTGTGATGTAATGGTTAGGCTCTTCCGCCTGTCATTAGAAAGACCCGAGTTATTATCCCACTTGCGGATGATTTGGGGATTTTTTTCTGGTGGGATTTTCCCTTTCAGCCCGGGTTGGTCTTGGCAGTCAGGCTCAAAGTAACCTGTCTCTTATATGAGGTTACAGTATTTTACCTAAACCTAAACCTGTTCCATACTTGGATCCAGTGAGGCTCACGGGGATTTTTCACCGTTTTCTATTTTAAGGCTCTGATCAACGTCATCCTAGAGACAGACGTCAAATTGTTCGGAGATCCCACCTGTTTAATAACCTCCCATTGTTGAAAGATAATGAAAGGGCCCTAAAACTAGAACCATCAAACTTTCTCTTCGACAGTCCAATTCTTTTATTGGTTTACGTTGCATCTAAATAATGGGTTACATTTATATAGCGCATATTCCCGCTTGAAAGCAGGCTCTATGCGTGGGTGGTTGGCGGGTGCTCTGGTGTGGTCTGCTCCTTTTACTTATTCATTTCTGTTGCTTTTGTCGTAATCCGCTTCCTGGCACTTATATGACCTTATAGTGTTGATAGTGCTGTCAAACCTCAACTTAACTAAACTAAGTCTCTATGCGCTTTACATCTAACAAACCATTCACAGGCGCTGTGGTGTAATGGTTAGTCTCTTCGCCTATTATGCGGAAGACCCGAGTTCGATCCCAGTCGAGGACAATGTGCGTTTTTTTTCTGCTGGTATTTTTTCCCTCTCACTCCGGGCTGGCAGGCAGAGTCGAAGTAGTCCGTCTCTCAAAGGACCTTACAGTGTTGCAGAGGACGTAAAGCTGGTAACTAAACCTAAACCTGTCCCAAACTTGAATCTTAGTGGCTCACTGGGCTTTTTCGGCGTTTTCTTTCTTTAGGGTCTGATCAACGTCATATCCCCGCTTGAAAGCAGGCTCTATGCGCTTTCCGTCTAACAACCCGTTCTTGTCGTCTTTGTCCCCAAACCAGGTGATCTGACTGGTATCTGTGGCAACTGTAACGCAGTGAAGGACGACTACCGCACCGCAGACGGTCAAGACGTGACTAACGAGGGTGGCAGATTCTCGCTCATCGGAAACTCTTATCTTGTGCCCGACCCTCTGGGCCTGGACGACTCTGAGGAGTGAGTTGTGACATAATTCTTTATCTATGTGGAGAGTTGTGCAGTTTGTGTTTTTTATATTGGTCGATAACTGATATAACTGAAATAACTCAAAGACGGTAAAAGATAGAACCATTCTGTTTTCAACTGATTAACCCTCATCCATTTACATTTTTTCTGGTACCAAAATTAATTGATTCCATTGAAAAACGTTGCGATGGCGCCAGTTTTTACGAACAGGCCCCGATTTTTAACGCTCAGAAATAATGCTAATCTTTCCTTTGCCAAGAGCGTCTTGACCGTTTAAAACGCAGGTCGCGCGCCGGCAGTTCTGAAAAGATTCCAACTGAGCATGACAAGAAAAGCACCAATGCTTAACTCAATCAAAACTTAGTATCGAAATTTGGTAAAAGTTGGTAGTTTGAATTGCTATGACAATAAGGATAGTAATACATGTATGTGGATTTGAGATTTGTGTTATGCCCGTTCGATTGAAAAAAAGACGACTTTATTGAGTTGATACCCCGAGAGACATCCATCGCTCTCTAACTTCAAACAATAAAACACAAATTTCTTTTTCGTAAGACATAAAACCAGAGCTTAGTAGACATTCTTCTGTTTGGATAAACAGTTTTAACCAACTTTTCATTGCCTTAGGATGGTTCCTAACAGTCTTCTCTTTGGTATATCAGTGCACTGTTTTGACGCCATGGCCTAAAAAGGGTCATGTTCCGCTAACTCCTTTTTAAAATGCCTTGTCCATCAACATAATCTTATAAATTAGCCCAGACAAAACTTAAATGTTTAGTGAATGATATGAAAAAACTGTTTACATGTACTTTTATCTTTTTACCGTTTTAGAGTTATTTAAGTTTAGAATCGATCAACATAAAAAACACCCTGTAGTTTTGTCGATTTCAGTGGAGTTACAGGCTCCGTGTTTTCAGAAATCATATAATCTTTTTCTTATGAGTATCGAATCCTCTAAACGCGTACTCGTCGTTCTCGTGACGTAATCCGTCTCTACAGTGCTCACTGTGCAATCGAAACGCGGCCATGAAAAGCAATGTAAATGGGAGGCCGCTCTTGGTTGTTGCCACGCTTGTAATGCACTGTTGTTTAGCAAAGAGGCGAATACCCCACTAAAGTCAATGTATCATTCGCCCTTATGCAAAACAACCAACCACATTCTGTATTTCTGCAGTTGCCTATCCACCCCACCGGAAGTGACGTGTGACGCCGAGATGATGGCTACGGCGATGCGCCCAGATAGCTGTGGCCTGATGGTGGACTACACGGGACCCTTCGCCGCTTGTGTACAGCTAATGGAGCCTCAAGGTCATAGTTCAATCCCTTACTCGATTTTATTCTTTGAAAAGCCAGGGTTATTTTTTATTGCAGTGCATTTAGGTGCAGATCTGCCCCATTCTCTCAGTTAATCCCCTTGTTGTTACTATTTTTGTCGAGTTAGGGACAGGTCTATTGTCACTTTTCTACGGACATTTACGGGAGGCTGGGGAACATGGAAAATGATATGAAGGGATAAAATACGTATTAGAGGAAGAAAGATATAGGAAAAACTAGGTCTATATGTTTTATGGGTGAATTTTGATGATTAGTTAAGGGAATAAATTAAAGTTGAAGTATAATATAATATGGCGATGGACTTTTCTTAATTCGTAGACTTACCCGTAAATTACTAAAAGTTACAGAAGTACTTCTTTTTCCCATGTTGCTGTTGGATTTCGGGTTGTTTGTTTATTTGTTTGTTTGTTTTTTGTTTGTTGTTGTTTTTTCTCTTTTTTCTTTTGTGAGGAATAGGGTGGGTCGGCGATGTCAAAATTATTGGATTGATAACTATTACAATTATTCTATCTCTACGTAAATCTGATCCAACACATAATATTCCTTTAGTTAATCTTATCTTTTTTCTTGATTTCCAGTTGTCGAGTTGTTTGACTCGTGTATTCTGGACGTGTGCGCCTACGCCAGCAACCCACCAGTGCAGAAAGAAGTGACGTGCATGAACCTGGAGGCCATGGCTACTGTGTGCGAGAGTGCTGGTGTCCGTGTGCAGTGGAGGGAGGGCATGGGATGTCGTGAGTTGATCATGGTGGTGTTGTTGTTGTTGTTGTTGTTGTTGTTGGTGGTGGTGGTGGTGGTTATGATGATGAGAAGGAGGAGGAGGAGGAGGAGGAGGATGATGATGATGATGATGATGATAATGATGATGATGATGATGATGATGATGATGATGAGGATGATGATGATGATAATGATGTCGTTATTGTTGTTGTGTAGCTTTTGCCATTGTTTTTGTTGTTGAGGATGATAATAATGTTGCTGTTGATAAGGATGATAATCTTCTTGTTGTTGTTGAGGTTGTTGTCTTTGTTGCTGTTGCTCTAGTTCGTCTTGTTGACTGTTGGGCTGTTCATATCATTGTTAAGGAAGCTGTTTCTGTTCTCGTGTTTTGTGATGATGAGAAATAGAAGGCGAAGGAAAAGGACAACGACGAGAATGTTTATAAAGACTTTTATTAATCCCCGTGGGGAAATTTGGTACAGTGGCGTGTACATGTACATGCATACATCAAATAAAGGGGACAATGCAATCATATATAATAAGTCGAACACGAAAACATCTTTACGAAAAAGTTGCTGTGTATTATTCATGGAGGAAGAACAGGATTAGACGGAATAGGAGAAGGAAGAAGAGGAAGAGGAAAAAGATTAGGAAGACGAGGATGAGGATTAGGAGCATGAGGAGAAGGGCTGGAGGTGATGGTGGTGGTGGTGAGACTGATGAAGGAAGAAGAAAAACCAGAATACAGGAATAAAATGTGTATAAGAAGTAGGGGACAAGGGCAAGAACAAGGTATGCTGAAAAAAGGTCCAATCTCAAATATAATCTTGAACGAGTATTCTCGTCTTACTTTCCCCGTGGGTGATTGGCGGGCACTCTGGTGTGGTCTGCTCCTTCTACTTCTTTATTTGTGTTGCTTTTGTCCTAATCTACTTCCTGGAGCTGATATGACTTTATAGCGTTGATAGTGCTGTAAAAACTCAACTAAAGCAAACTAAACTACTTTCCCCAGCAATGAGATGTCCAGTAAACAGTCACTACAACGCTCTGATGTCGGGATGTCAGACATCTTGCCTTGGCCCCGCCCCCCGCGTCTGCCCATTGGCTGAGAGAGAAGGCTGTGAGTGTGACCCTGGCTTCGTCCTTGACAACGGCCAGTGCATCCAAGAGGAAGACTGTGGCTGTAAAGATGCAGACAATTTCTACATTCCTGTGAGTATAGTTGACCAAGTCTTCATCTAAACGTTAGGTTAGGTTAGGTTACCAGTTTTACGTCCCTTGCAACACTGTGAGGTCATATAAGAGACGGGCTACTTCGACCCTGCCTGTCAGGACCAACCCGAACTGAGAGGGAAAATTTTCCAGCAGAAAAAAAACGGATCGTCCGCGATCGGGATCGAACTCGGATCCTCCACATGATGGCGACGAGCCTAACCGTTACACCACAGCGCCGGTTCCATCTAAAAGATTGCCATACAAAAGTATGCTGCCCTCAAACATACGCTTGCTTCCATCATGTCATAATTTGGCTGTTGGTTGTTGTTTTTTTCTACCATAATGTCATATGCCAGGTTCGTGTAAACGTATGCTCCGCGTAAAAGCACTTTACGAGCCCTCCAGGGCACCGTGCATTTATGCAGAGACCACTGTAATGGGAAGCAACTGCTAAAATCGTAGGTGTTAGCTCTTTCATAAGTTGTGATCTATTTATTCGTTGGTATATTGTTATTCCGTTGCTCTTGACGGGATCTGCTCTGTGTGTATTTTGCCGATTCAATCAATTATGACATTATTTCATAAGAATATCGCGCTGTGAGCAACTCGGGTGTAGGCTACTCTCTTCTTCCAAAGCCAGCTATTTTGGAAAAATAAAGTTTGTTCTTGAAGCTATACGGGCGATGAATTCGATTCATTGGCGTGAAATTTAAATGTTCCACATTGACCTCACAAAATCTGAAAATGGAACAACACGCAATTAAACTGACCATTACAAGCCTTCTCTGTT
This sequence comes from Phyllaplysia taylori, assembly GCA_032273245.1. Classification (NCBI taxonomy): domain Eukaryota; kingdom Metazoa; phylum Mollusca; class Gastropoda; order Aplysiida; family Aplysiidae; genus Phyllaplysia; species Phyllaplysia taylori. The sequence goes on along the minus strand of JAUKPP010227796.1, from coordinate 5,210 downwards.
TTTCCCCACCCTGTCTACTTCCCCCCATCCCAACCCCACCCCTCCCCTCCCGACCCCACCCCACCCCATCCCACTTCACCCCATCCCACCCCACCCCATCCCAACCCACCCCATCCCACCCCACCCCATCCCACCCCTCCCCTCCAATAGATGGACACCAGTATTGTGAGCTCAGACTGTACCAAGAGAGTCGAGTGCCAGCGTTCAGAATTCGGCGCCCTTCTGCTGACCACAGCCCTTGAGCACACGCCTTGCTCAGAAAATGCCATCTGCTCTGTTCTTGGTGACAGCGAGCCTGAATGTGTCTGCAAACCTGGCTTTGTTGGGGATGGTTACACGTGTATGTTGGAAGAAGGTGAGTCGATTTATATTGGTTTGCTCCTTGGCTTAACGTCTCTCGCAGCACTGTAAGGTCATTTAAGAGACGGGCTGCTTCGACCCCGCACCAGAGAGCCTACGCAAACAGACTACTTAACGGGGCCTCAAACTCACGTCCTCTTTCTAAAGCTTACTGACTTACTGAAAAGATTTATGATGTTTTGTTTCATTTGCTTATTTTGTTGTTGGTTTTTTATCTGGTTGTTGTTGTTTTGGGGTTGTTGGTGGTGGTGGTGGTTTTGTTGTTTTGGAGTTTGTTTGCTTTTGGTTGGAGAGGGCGATAGTGGAAATTCAAATGCATTGTGTTGATTCTTTTTTTCTGCATTTTTCTTGTTCCCCTTTTCTTTCAGTCCTGTTGGTCGTCAAGATATTGGGTTTTATGAGAACGTGAATGTTGTAGTCCAGTGAAGGTTCTGGGGTCGGTGAAGCATTTTTTTCAGTGGTTCTGTGTGTCGCCACACAGGAGCAGTTTAAATTCGGAGAGGGCATAGGAAGTTTGTTGTTGTTTTTTACAATAAAGTATAAAGTATCAAGAATGTGACACCGGTTGACTAAAGCAAATTTCTGTGCTTTATCTCTCAGTGCGGATCTAATAAACTCAGATGAGAGCTTCTTTATATTGCTACGTTGCTCTTCTCTTTCAACACACTTAAACATACACACATTGAAACGCTCGCTCTCTCTCTCTCTCTCTCTCTCTCTCTCTCTCTCTTTCTCTCCTCTCTCTCTCTCTCTCTCTCTCACTCTCTCCTTAGCAGAAGCAACCACCACCCCAGACCCACTCCACTGCCATCCTACATTCCTTCCTATCACCCCCATGGGGAAGGAAATGAAGAGCGGGTTAGAGAACGATATCTGAGGAAGAGAGAGAGGAGGGTCCTCAAAGTAATGAACATACATTTTTAAACATTAGAAATATCCCTTTGATATTCAATTCTCCGCTCCACTTTCTTTTTGGTTACCAGTTTTACGTCCCCTGCAACACTGTAAGGTCATTTAAGAGACGGGCTACTTCGACCCTGCCTGTCAGGACCAACCCGGGCTGACAGGGAAAAATCCCAGCAGAAAAAAAACAGATCGTCCACGATCGGGGATCGAACCGGGGTCTTCCGCATGACAAGCGAAGAGCCTAACCATTACACCACAGCGCCGATGTTCCACTTTCTGTTACAAGTTGAACAAACAAAAGTAAAGGTACCAATATTCTATCGCAAGATCTAACAGATAAAACTGGTCCCTCTTTGCCCACAATAATTTATCCTCATGTCCTTCATCAGAGCCGAGCCCAGAAATCCCTGTGATGCCAATACTGATTCCAGAGCCGATACCCGAGGAGTTGCCACCACTGATGGGAATACCACCGACGCCACCCCCTACTGAGGAACCTTTCACTCTCGGCGGGCCAATGCGACCAGAACCAACTCCAGAGGAATTCACTCCACCACCACCAACTCCTGAACTGTTCACCCCTCCATGGCCAACACCAGTTCCAACTCAGGAACCCACCACTTTGGGCGGTCCGATGAGACCGGAAACGACCACGGGACCAATAATTTATGCGGACACTGTTCCGGCCTCAACACCGGAAGAGCCTTATGTACCTCCTGAACCCATCTACGAAGAACCCCCAACGCCTTTCATACCTCCCGAACCCATCTATGAAGAGCCACCAATGCCTTATGTACCTCCTGAACCCATCTACGAAGAACCCCCAACGCCTTTCATACCCCCCGAACCCATGTACGAGGAACCACCAATGCCTTATGCACCTCCTGAACCCATGTACGAAGAACCACCAATGCATTTTGAAGCACCCCGTCCGGTCTATATTGAGGCACCAGAGATAGAGAAGTACGAAGAACCAGAACCAGGATTGATTCCAACCCTTATGCCGGGCCTGAAGTGAAAACTCCGGAAACCCCAGAAGAGCTGTTTGACGAAAAGATGCCGGAACCGGTGACTCATGACGTCACAATTGAGCCACCACCTACCCCAACACCACCTCCAGGTAGGTTATGAGAGTTGATGGTAATTTTGGTTTTATGCCCTATGCAACGCGACAGGGGCGGGCAGTTTTGATAATTACTTTCTCTTTCGTTTTAGCAGACTTTGATAAGCAGCATGTTAGATGCTTTGTTTGACCAGAAAGTGTAAAGAAAGCATTATTAATCAGAAATCCTTCAACTCCGAACCTATCTATTTTGGTAAACTCAAAGGAAAGACATTTCATGGGTTCATGCTGTTTACATGGTGTATGAATTATTGAATTCGCATTTCGTCATTGCAGTTCAGATCCTCCTCGTGTCATCCATTTCACTCGCTATGAGTTATACGCTGATTCAGATTGCAAGACAGTATTGAAAGTTTACATGCGCGAACAGAGAAATGAAGGAAAATTATTAATTTGTTGGTCATGAGGGGTTCAAAATTTTTCAAAGGATCATAGGTAAGGGGCCTTTTTTTTCTTCTTATTTTTCTTTTTTTGGCTCAAATTCGATGAAAATTGAATTTCTGACGTTTGGAACAAACCTCGGAAGGAGATCAAACCTCAGGCGAATTATTGCTTCAAATACATGTACTGTCACAGCAACTTCATATTGTATATTATTTCGTAAGAGCAACCTTTTTCTAAAAAGAAAAAAAGTTACCATCCAGGGCAGGAATAATTACTACAATTATTTGTCCCTTTTACCTCAATTTGTTCCTCTTGCTGCAAGGTCCTGACGTGTGTGTGTGCGCGGCTAAGGGCGACCCTCACTACACAACGTTTGACGGCGCCCACCTCGAGGTGTACACGCCCTGCAAGTACATCATGGCTGAGACCACTGTCAAAGCGCATCCTTGTGCCTTCAGGTGACCTAATCTTCTTGATCTAGACTGTTATATGTCCTTCATCTTTTGTTCTTTTTGTTGCTATTTATACTGCTACTGCTGTTGTTGTTGATTATGTTGTTGTTTTTCCTTTTTAGTCTTTCAGTCCTGCACTGCAAAACTGAACAATTATAGTTTATGACATGGGCTATTTCGACCTTGCCTGTTAGGAGCAACCTGGGTGGAAAAAGGAGAGGGATACGTCCCAACCGAGATGGTGTTGGTCCTTGCAGATATAACATGGAGATTGTCATGAGCATCTTTCCCAGTCGCAACTCGGCTCGTCTACCCTGCGTAAAATTAAGAGCCACAAGATAAGGCTATAAGGCCGCGCGTCCACTGACATGTTTTGTCAGTTGCAGGCCAGGCCCATATGTGTATATCATATATAGATGAGCCTGGTCTGCAACTGACAAAACATGTCAGTGGACGCGTGGCCTAAACGCTGACCAGGTGACTCAGCTACACAGATTCGTTCTACATCTATTTGGCTTTCTGCTTCACTTTAACTTTCTTTGTTGAAAACCTCTTTCTGGATTTTCTCAGACTACGTTCTTTTCTCTTTGACTTTTCAGGGTTGAAGTGAAGAACGAGAAGCGTCCAAACTCCAAACATCCCGAAAAGGCGTACACTCGACTGTTGGACATTCGACTGCCAGAGGATACGATCCGCCTTCATGTCGGAGGCTCTGTTTTCGTAAGTCGCCACATCAGTCAAGTTGTGGAGATTGCTGGGCACTTTCTGCGTGTCTTCTTGGCCCTTATTATGAGCTCTTCTTTCGTTTTAAGTTTAATCTCTCTCTATCCTCCTCTCCTCTTTCTCTGTTCCTCTTGATACCCTCCCCTTCTCTCTCTCTCTCTCTCTCGTAATTTCCCCCATCTCCCCTCTCTCATCTCTCTCTCTCTTTCTCTCTCTCTCTCTCTCTCTCTCTCTCTGTTTATTCATCTGTCTTTCTTAATTTTTAGATAAGATGGGGAAAGAGCATAGTGAACGGTTTAGTCAATTGTTTTTGTTGGGGTTTTTTTTTCTTTTTTCGGTTTTAGGGTCTTTCCTTTGGATCAGTGCAATGAGGGGGTGGGGGAAAAGGCCCAGTTTTGTCTAATCGTGCATTTATTCCTGTCTTCCTCTTTCCTGAAACGACCACTTCCCCCATATCCTCACCCTCCCTCCCCACTCTTTCTTTTCTTTTGCAGCTGAACGGCCAAGAGCACACATCAGACTTCGTGTCACGTGATGCTACAGTGGTCAAGGACGGCAAATGGACCAACGTGACCACTTCCTGTAACGTCACTATCGCTTATGACGGCGACAAAGAGGTAAGGCCACTGAAAAGTGATACAAAGAATAAAGAGGGAGGTCCATTTACTTTGTTTTTCATTTGCTAGTTTTATGTTTTACGCCCCTTACAGCACTGTAAGATCATTTAAAAAAGCGAGCTTTTTCAACGCTGTCTGTCGGGGCCAAACAAGACTGAAAGGGACACAACATCCCAGCAGAAAGATGGAGATGCTCCTCCTACGTTGGAATCGAACTCTCGTCCTCTGCTTGATATGTAAAGAGCCTAGCCATTACACCAGACTCTGGCGATAAAGGAAGGGGGGGGGGTGAATATTCCGGTGGGGAAATGAATGTGCATTTTAGTCAAACCTATCTATTGCCTTAAATCCCGCGTTTCTTGTGTTCCGGGGACCGGATTCTTAAACAGGGACTGCTGTAATTCCTTCTGCCCCCAGGCGTAGGGTGGGTTCATTTAGGTTACAAATTTCTTAGCCCCGTCAAACCTACTACTGCCTAAAATCCCGCTTTTCTTGTCCTCCGCGGGATCTTAGACAAGGGCTACTATATTTCCTTGCACCCCAGTAACATCAAACTAAACATGTCATTTCTTAAAATCTCGCTTGCCTGGCAATCCGGGGACCGGAATATTAGACAGGGCCTACAATAATTCCTCCCCTCCCTCC
>JAUKPP010227685.1:0-11408 GCA_032273245.1 Phyllaplysia taylori | reverse complement strand
ATGAAGCCGTCTCTGGTGCAACAATTATGAAGCCGTCTCTGGTGCAACAATAATGAAGCCGTCTCTGGTGCAACAATAATGAAGCCGTCTCTGGTGCAACAATTATGAAGCCGTCTCTGGTGCAACAATTATGAAGCCGTCTCTGGTGCAACAATTATGCTCCTTTGGACAGAATGTCTCCTGCATTTCTTATTAATATAAGACCTATTTAGAATTTTTCTTCGAAATTTTCGCACAATGTTGGATGCCGGGAACGACATAATATTATTTTACATGTACTATTATGTAGTGTCATTTTGCTCTAGGTAAGACAAGATTCTACACTATGTGTTGTCAAGTTCGTACATGTGTTCCTCTCCTGTCAGCTACCCATCACTTCTCACCTGTGTCTTGTATTCATTTCCCTCAACATTAAAGTTTCCTCATGTTCATATTTCTGTTCTTTGTATTTACATTTAGCCCCATAGTATAATATTAATATCCTTTGTATTCCCCCTCGCTGTCCTTGTACATGTAATATGTCGTATTTATAATCGGTTTAATTTAAACGGTTTGTTGAGGTTGTGGTGAGTGATTTTTTTCTTTACATGTATTTATAATCTAAACACAGTCCAGTATTTTCTGCTGCGTATTGTCAAGAAGACGATAATCCCATTGACACCATACATGTACTGTTATTGATTTTAGTTGATGAACATTTTAGAAATGTTACCATTACAGTTGTGATCCTAATGTTACTGGTATAATATTCTATAATGTAGGTCTGTGCGTATATCGCTGGTTGTTTTGCAAAGAGGCGAATATTCCACTACATTCTTTGTACTATTCCCTCTTATGCAAAACAGTCAACGATATGACTGTATATTTAGTACGCGTGTGTATGAACATGATTTTTCTTGTGCCTTAGTGGTTGTGAGCGCTGTGTGAGGCTGAGACGAGAGAGTGGTTCCTTGTGTTTGGAATACTAATTTGGCCATGTGAAAATGTATAATTTAATCCTACTCAACATATTTTAAAATAATCTCTTGACTATATTGTATGGTGCCAACGATGTTTATCATCCTCCTCTCGTCAACATCATCCTATTAGTGAGGCGTTGCTGGCTACTCCCTCTCACTTGGGTCTACAGTTATCTGATGTTTGAACTCGAGACCATAGAGCTGTAACAGTAAAACCCACACGCTTTACGCGCACTCGGAAATGAAAAATTTTTTTAAAAGAGTGACATAAACAGCCTACTAAAGCCCAGTCTAAGATAAGATGAAACTGGTGAAAATTTTCCAATCGTTGTACAAGTACATGCACATATAAATCGCTGATGCTAATGCATAGAGGCGAATAGTCCATTGTGTTCTTAATGATATTCGCCCCTTTGAGAAACAACCAGCGAAATCAGGCACTGATGCCTCAGACACCAACTACTATGGTATCTCTTATAGTCAAGTATACATCATCAGTACCACCTCGGCTGTTTCGATATTTCGCAGAGGTCTGAACAGTTTAAGTCATTCTTATGTTCCAGTTCCGTGTGAGTGGAGTAGACACTTAGAGAACTTATAGAAGCAGTTTTGCGCTTGCCATTGGTTGCCTACCTCTGTGTTTTGACAAAGCGATTCCCCTCTCCTGCATAATACGTATCTTGATGCGCAGGACAATTCTTACAGATGTAATATTATATCTATTGTTTGTTCCTCATGGATGCTGACTTCATAATCCTCACTTTGTAATGTCATGATTTTATTGCACTTTTACTCAAGGGCATTGGAACATGTCCACCTGATAAAGTTCTATTGATTGATTTACTGTTTTTATCAATACAATAATAATCGTCGTTAATTATTGCTGTCCTACCTCGATTTACACTCGTGAATAGTTGACATGTGTGAGAATCTCAGTGTGTGTGTGTGTGTGTGAATGAATATTTTGTCATTATTCCTGGTTGGTGCATTTGTAAAAATGTAAAGATGGAAGTAGAGAAAAGGAGGTAGTTATGTTTGTGAATGTTTTTGACTTGAGATCATTCCTGTGCTAAAAGTCTGGTCTGTGTTCAACGCTACTGTAAGAAAAGCTCTGGCAATAGAGATTAGAAGCAAACTAAGTTAGCTGTTTGACCAAATGTCTCTTATTTCTCTTGTATCAATACGACGCACATGTTTTATGCTCTTCCCATTTCTCGTTCACCTTACGCTAATCAGCGTGAACGGCGTATAATTTAGTCAATCTACATTATGTATCTAGTTGTAGTCGTGTTGAACACTCGTTTGTTATATGATTATCCATGTGGATAATGATAATGGCTAGCACATGTACCATAATTTTTGTCCCATCTTCTTAGCCTTTTTGACTCCGTGCGTGTGTGTGTGTGTGTGTGTGTGTGTGTGTGTGCAGTGCGTTTGTCACTTGCTTTATTTCAAAGTGTGTGTGTGTGTGTGTGCAGTGCGTTTGTCACTTGCTTTATTTCAAAGTGTGTGTGTGTGTGTGTGTGTGCAGTGCTTTTATCACTTACTTTACTTCAAACCTTGGATGTGTGTGCTGTAAGTGCGTTCCACTTCAGCAGTAAAATGAAAAGCGTTGTTCAATTCCTCAAGGCGTTCAGCGCCAAGTTTCTCTCACATAGACTTGTGACATTGCCTATTCAGTATCATGTATGAAGATGTCAATATTATATTACTATAGCACGACTACTTGTGCATTTGCTAGTTTTGCCCGGCAGGAAAGGGCGACTACAATTTTATTTTCCGTTGATACAACTTTATTTTTATCTCTCGTTGATTCTCCGTCACTATACGTGTCTTTGTTTGTTCGTATACAGTGTGTATGGATACCATACCGCTAGTGGAGTGGGGGGGGGGGGGGGTGCTTTGGCCTTGCAGGTCAAGACCGTGAAATTAAGCCGGGGGAGGGAGGGGGGTCGATACATCCTCCCTCGTCTTCATCCTCTTTTTCTTTCCTCGAGCCTGTGACGTCACAAACTCCGTGTAGCCAATAAATAACGGCTTTAGGCTTGGCCTCTTCACATCGACCCATCTCGATCCCTGTGTGTGTCGATAGAACAAGGCCACCTGGGGGCACACTTAGGTGAAACAGGCTCCGTGTCCACGCGACCGCGGATCGAATCCTTCACAAGTTGAATTGACTAGCCCTCTTTTGAGTAGCGTAAAATACTTGTAGTTTGTAACGGGGTATATTTCGTCCAGTGGCGAAGGGTGCTCCCTGGTGAAGAGCTAGTAAACATAAAAGTAAAACAAAAAAATACTTCTTTTTTAATAGAAGGAAAATGGCTTAAAGAAAAAATAAGATAGACTTTCAGGCATTCAAAACTATGAAGCAAGCATTGCTTTTTGGCTTGTATGGACGCTAGGTCCGTGATTTCGTCTACTTCTTGTCAACCATAGGGCAGCCACTCGCAGTGGTGGTAGTAGTAAGGAGTGAGTTATTTATAGAGGCGCCAGCCTCGGCTGTTTTAGCCAAGGTCAGCCAGTAACTTGGCCACGTGTAACTGTCAAGACCAGGTCTTATTGCACCAGCACGACATATTGGTCGGAAAGACAGACTGCAACTGCAAGAAAAATAATTTTTGTTTCTCCAAGTTGCTGGCAAGATGAGAGTTGTGGTTTGTGCCTCTATGTCAACGTCCCCGCTACACACAGGTAGAAGACAACTACAACGTGTTTCTTCTGAACCCTAACCACGCATCTGATCCTATTTCCATGGCAACACGTACATTCCCGGAGTAGTGAAGATTATCTAACAGCATTTTATCAATGGGTCAACTTACTTAGAGATCTGTTCACTGAAAGAAAACTCATGCTCAGCATTTTCCTGTTGTAGCCCACTTATTTTCCTCTTTACTAAGTGGCACATAATGTATAGTTTGATATTTACCGGCACCAGCCTCACCAGAGATGGGCAGAGCGTATAACATGCATATATAGCACTATACATGTATACCTCTGGACTAACATCTCATGCATTGAAATTGAAAGCTTATGTAGTGAGACTAGATCTAGGTTACAAAGAAAAAGTTGCGAATCTCTGTGAGATTGGTCTATTATGGCTATAGCGTTTGACATCAGTGTCTGAGACACCCAGACGCGGTATGGACTTGGAAATACCCGATACATGTGTGATAGTAACGATTTATAGAGAGGCCTTCGCAGAAAACTGTGATTTAAAGTAGCTAGATCTGTGGTTGTTAAGAAGACCAACAATATCATCTAAACAAAGTTTAAGTTCTCAGAGATCATTCTTCATACAGACAGAATTTCTCTTGCCAACTTGAAGTAGGCAAGCGCGTTTTACCGTGATACAATTAGTACAAGCTATGATGATATAAGTCTCTGCCGGACAAAGAGACAAAATTCTTGTTGATGTCAAAACTGAAGCTGATTTTTACCTCGGATCTGGATCTCTTGTCCAGTGTTATATTTCCTCAATTTGTCAGGCGCGGATTGCGTCGTTACAGTTCTTGATGAATAGTAACATGATTGTAAAGCGCATAGAGCCTGCTTTCGAGCGGGGGTATGCGCTATAAAAATGCAATCTATTATTATTAACAGTAACACACGTAGTAACCGTAGGTCTTATAGTTTGTTTGGTTCAATAAATGTTGCTAAAGGCACTATAAAGACCACAGTCAAATTACTTTTATTGTGAGAGTGCCGGTATTAGTATTAGTGAGTTCGGGTAGTCCTGACATGGATACATCTCTGCCTGTACTGTCTTTCTTTTAAGAAGCCGGTATCGCTGATGGTAAGGATGTTAGTAATACCTGACTCGGTGACTGTTGGGGCTAGACTAACGGTAGATGTAGGCGCTACATGTCGGTATGTTGGTATATACTAGTATTATCTAGTACTAATAGGCCTGCTAGCTAAGAACTAGGGGTGCTATCCACTCACATCATTGGGCGGTCCACTACTTGACACCAGAACATACGTCTACTGTGGCGATTGCATCTGCGCTGTTCATGAAACCATCAACGTTACAACTAATACACCCACCACAGTTGTTCTTAGGCACATCCTACACATCTTTTGTTCTGATGTGTACATTTTGTCTGTTGTGCCTTGTGCCCCATATATGCAGTGTGTTGTTCCATCCGCAGTGTGTTGTGCTGCATTAGGATTTTTTCTGTATTTTGTTTTTGTTTTTATGTCGGCTGTCGCTATTGGTCAGTCAGTGTTCATCTGTTATCACGTCAATACACAAGTTCTTGAAACATCACCATGCTCTTCTTTGTTTTTTTATCGTTTAGGCGGAGCGTCCACTGACCTGTTTTGTCAGTTGCAGGCCTGGCTCATCTATATATTATATATATCAGCCTGGCCTGCAGCTGACAAGCAAGGTCAGTGGACGCTCTGACTTATCAAGTTGTTCAGTGTACAGCAGAACCCGCATAAGTCGACATTATAGGCATAAATTGAAATCGCGTCGAGTAAAGAGAGATGTAGTAAATAAAGAAAAAGCTGGGAACTCCAAATCGTGTCGACTTAAGCCGAATGTTGAGTAAACAGACGTCGAGATATGCGGGTTCTTCATTACATATGACGTAAGGCGGAGCGTCCACTGACCTGTTTTGAAGACAAGGCTCATATGTATATATCATATATAGATGAGCCTGGCCTGCAACTGACAAAATAGGTCAGTGGACGCTCCGCCTAATGGTATCTACATCTTACATCTGTGCTTTATTTTGGTTTGGTGTTAGCAACACTAAAACTGATTTAAGAGACGGGCTACTTCGACCCTGCCTGTCAGGGCCAACCCGGGCTGAGAGGGACATTGTCGCAGCAGAAAAACGGAGATACACTAGATCCAACAAACTGCCCCACGCGGGCCTCGCTCACGTTCTCTACGTGATAGGCAAAGAGCCTAATCACTACACCACAGACGTCGTTTGCTTCTGATCATCAAGCCTCTCTTTGTATCAGTTTTGAACATGTTGTGTGGCTGTTGTTTTGTTTGTTGTTGATGTTGTTATTGTTGGTGTCCTCGTTGTTTTGAGTGTAGGAGTAGAAGTTCGGTGCTGTGGTGTAATGGATAGGGCTCTTCGCATATCAAGCGGACGATCTGCATTTTTTTTTTTTGCTGTTTTTTTCCCTCTCTGCCCTTGTTACCCCTGAAAGGCAGGATAGAACTCGAAGTAGCCCGTCTCTTAAATTACCTTACAGTGTTGCAAGGGACGTAAAACTGGTGTCCACCAAACCATAGCAGTCTGCACATGCGGGCTGACAGGTACATGTCACTGTGGTGTAAGAAGTTTGTTTGGGGTTTTATGGTTCCATCGACGCTATAAGGTCATTAAGGCGCCAAAAAACCCGTCCAGGTCCGATGTGATGTTGTTATCTCCAGAGGGGTTTTATTTAAGGTCTAAAAGTTGCATTAATAAAAGAAGTAGTTTTGGTGTTGATGTTCTCTTGACTGGCGCCACTTTGTGCCTGGCTGTATGATTATGAACGTCAAGCTGACGTCATCACCAAGTGTCATGACGTCAGGCTGCAATACAAAACAATCACCCTCTCTCCCTCCCGGGGATGGTGTCTGTGGCCGAGCAGTAAAGCGCCTGCCAACAAATGCGGAGGTCCAGGGTTCGAATCCAGGGAGGTTTACCGGGATCCTTTTTGGAGTTCAATATTCCAACCTCCGTTTTATCGGAGATGGACGGAAAATTAAGGGGTGCCGCCTATTAGATAACCTTATTTATACATGTAGTGTTACAAGGGGATAAAAATAAAAACCGAAACCCAACCAACTATACCTAGGAACGCGGATGTCCCGTGTTCGAATCACAACGGCTGTGTTTTGGTTACCAATTGTTTGTCCCCTGCAACACTGTAAGGTCATTTAAGAGACGGAATACTTCGACCCTGCATATCCGGGCTGAGAGGGAAAAAATCCTAGCAGAAAAAAATAACAGATTGTCCGCGACTGTATCGAACTCAGGTCTTCCGCACGACAGGCGAAAAGCCTAACAATAACAATTCAACACCGGCGCTGTGGTGTAATGGTTAAGCTCTTCGCCTGTCATGTGAGAGACCCCGGTTCGATCCCCAATCGCGGACGATCTGGGGAGTTTTCTGCTGGGATTTTTCCCTTTTAGGCCGGGTTGGCCCTGACAGGCAGGGTCGAAGTAGCCCGTCTTTTAAAGGACCTTGCAGTGTTGCAGGGGACGTAAAACTGATAACCAAACCAAAACAATTACACCAAAGCGCCAGTGAATCACAGCAGGTGGATGTGCTTGTGATTTTCTTTCAAGTGTTTATTTTAATGGCTCAGACCCCGTCATATCGACGACCACAGACGTAAAGATTGCAGTCCTGCCTTAAGATTGACCTTTTTGTGTTAGAGGGGGCGTAAAACCACAATCATGCAGCCGACCAGCTTTCACTTAAACTTTGATTGTAAAGAACTGTTTATAATTTCCAAGTTTTTACGTTTTTCTTCTTTTTTTCAACCCTTACTTGTAATACTAATGTCGGAATTTTAAAACCTTTGGGTTAGGTTACCAGTTTTAGGTCCCTTGCAACACTGTAAGGTCATTTAAGAGACGGGCTACTTCGACCCTGCTTGTCAGGACCAACCCGGGCTGAGAGGGATAAATCCAAGCAGCAGAAAAACAAGATCGTCCGCACGTGGGGTGGGATCGAACTCGTGCATTCCACACGATAGACAAAGAGACTAACCATTAAACCACAGTCGACCTTTAGATTTGAGGCTCGCCAAGTCATGAGGAAGCAGACCTACATTACACGGTGTTTGTTTTTAGTCTTACGCCCTTTGAAACAACATAATTAAGTCATTTTAGAAGCGGGCTACTTCGACCGTGCCTGCCTGGGCCAAGTTCCTGGGTTGAGTGACAGAGAATGGCATCCCAGCAGAAGGACCGAGCTGGATCGAACTCCCTACCCTCTGGTTTGCTTTTGGTTTAACGCCCATTGCAACACTGTAACCTCCAATTTTACGTCCATCTCCGATAGAAAGGGGCTTAGTAGAGCCATATAAAACTGAAGAAATACCGGTGAACCTCCCAGGACCTCATTTGAAGGCGGCCGCACTACCGCTCGGCCACAGATACCACTCCCCCCCCCCCCCCCCCCACCTTTCTGCGTGAGCATGATAGGTTAAAGGCCTAACCACTACACCACAGGCCCAGGTTTACATCATGTAGGCTACATGTGTATTTTGACTGGTTGGGCGATTTTTTTAAAAGGCTAAAACAGCTGAGGCTGGTGCCTCTATAAACAACCCACTCCTTACTACATGTAATGCCAGTTGCAGGCCAGGCTCATCTATGATATATACATATGAGCCTGGCCTGCAACTGACAAAACATGTCAGTGGACGCTTCACCTAACTCAGCAGCAAAATGTTAAAACATTTCACAAAAGCTTCAACCAGTAGGCCTACGTATCTGAACAAATCCAACACTGACACTCTCAGCTAAACGGGGTACTGTAGATGGTTTTTATTGTTTGGTGGCACAAATGGCGCTGCAGCTTTATCGTCAATGACATTCAGTTGACCTTCACCTTCACAACATGAAGGCTACAAAATATTATGTAATGACACTGGGCGGGCAAACAATGAAGTTTAAAAAATCACACAAAATGTAAGTCCTCGCCCGTAAAGATCAAAATTCAATTTTATACATGCACGTGTATATATATGTATATATTCATAGCATCACAAAACTTGTGTACGGTATTTATAACAAGTTCACCAAGTATACAAAATACATATGTAAGGTAGTATACCTGTGCTCCTATTTTTGCTCAGTGCCCCCTTTTCGCGCACCTAACGGGAACTATATTGTTACACACCATGTGTTCCTACGCTGTCTTAAGTGGGTGAAAATAGAAGCAACGAAGAATACATCGTCCCATGTCCTATGAAAGACCACAAAATGTTCAAAGCTGAACATTATGAATTTTCTTGACGCTCAAATGTCCAGCAGACGTGCAAAGGAGGTTATAAATAGCACAGGGATGACATAACCAGCATTGAGGTAAACTCTTGAAGGCCAATAAAAAAACATAAAAATCAACTAAAAAATCTCTCTCCACAATAACTTTATAATTATAACTTAATGAATTCATAATAATATTTTATTATTTTTCAATTTACAATTTGAGCCACCTATAAATTAAGCAAGAGTAGCCAACAAACTTTCTGTTTCTAATTTTTCTCAGGAAATTTGTGGATGTTCACATTTTGCGTAAAATCTAAATTCCATGGCTCGTTCTTTTTCGTCTCACTAACAACTTTGCGACCGGGTTAGATTTGTGTAAACTACAAGCACAATCTTCCAGAGACAGACCCTTCTTTTTCATCATCCTGTAGCCTGGAACAGGACAAGCGGAAGGTCTACCATTGCTGGCTATATCATCACTGCCCTAATATTTACTAAACTACGACTATCCCCCTTGCAACCCTCACTTTAAGTCCATGAACAAGCTGATCCTGCTAGTGATTGGTTCTCAAATAGTTCAATCTACATGCTTCACATTTCCGTTTCCGTGACACATAGATCTACCTCACAAATAAATGTTTAAAATTTCCTAATTTGCCTTGTGTGTGGGTCGAGTAGAATGTACTGCCACGACAACACATGAATTAAATCTACTGCTGTGACGGAAAATAGGCAGTTTCGATCTAGCCATTACAATTTAATATGCCTACATGTACACCAGATTTTTATCTATTTTTAGAATTTTATAACAAAAAATGTCAAGCATTCTGTTAGCTCAAAATATGCCCGAGTATAACAGTTACCAACATTGTAAGTGATGAAACCTGTGCATGTGAGTCTACCCTTCGTGAAGAGAATAAAGATTTATAACTCCAACTCGCTGGCTTCCTGCCTAAGAAGGATAGGTAAAGTTACATCTGTACATTCAATCAACTTTTACTCTTCTGTGAAATTAAATCCACTGCATTGAAAGTGAACAACTGTCTAAACTGTGGTTTCAAACAATAAATAGGAATAATTTTCCAACTGGAATTTCAGTTTTATCTGTGCCTCTTCAGAAAAGCTTCAACGAATAGGCCTACTCCATGTGTTCACCTTCTGCACTTCATCATTACGGTACCGAAGAAAACACACGGCAGTTTACAACAGTTGCCAGACACGAGAAACGAACCCGTTGGGGGCCACCAGATATAACAAGGGGCATAACTCAATAAATTAGACTAACCTGAAAAAATACCACGAGTTATTTCCCTTGACTCATGGCTCAAACGCCTTGAGAAACCAATGCATCTTTTTTCATTATTAATGAAGTACGGTACTGTGAATTAAGAAGACGGTATATGTGTATATTATAGCTTGCCGAATCATTGTCTATAAAAAAATAATAAAAAATTGTTATGGTGGGGAAACAATTAAGAAAACATCCATGGAAAAGTACCCCCTATTCATATAGAAGGGAACATATTTTTTAACTTGACTCAATGTACATTCATAACTTGACTCAATGTACATTCATGCAATGAATCAACATTTCCATTTGTGGTAAGTTACAGACATAGGTGGGGCATGACACAACTTGCGCCTGTTCTAAATCAAAATGACATCACAGTTGTTGTAAGTTTGAAGACAAGCACAGGCGGTGATGTGCCCAGATGTCACACAGGATAATCACAGTCTCTGTTGTTTACATTCACAATACAAACCACATAAATACACCACATACATAATACACAAATAAAGCCTGCTATACACACAGACACAAACACAAATAAATGTACACATGTGACAAAAAACACATACACACAACCCTCCCAACCACACACACACACACATACACACACACAAAGCTAGCCAATATTAATGACTGGTGGAGAAGAATACACGCATAAAAATATAAGTACATCTTACATAGTTTCCCTGGTCTTGATCAACATATTTTTCCTTCACACATGAAAGGGCCGAGTGGGCCCACAGTCTACAGTACTTCGTGTTCTTGCATGGACAGCTAGGACCGACAAAGCCATGCTGGACGATGCAGAACAAGAACCCAGTGCCACCCACAGCTCCTCACACTGAGTCCCACTTTTCTCTTTTTTCCTCCGCCCCCTCCTATTCCTATCCCAGCCACTACCCCCCTCCCCTCTTTCTCTCTCTCTCCTCTTCCTTCTCCTCCTACCCCAACCTCTGAACCCCCTTCCTCCTCCTCCTACCTCAACCTCTAAACCCCCTCTCTCTCCTCCCCCAACCTCTGAACCCCTCTCTCTCCTCCTCCTCCCCCAACCTCTAAACCCCCTCTCTCTCCTCCCCCAACCTCTGAACCCCTCTCTCTCCCCCTCCTCCCCCAACCTCTGAACCCCTCTCTCTCCTCCTCCTCCCCCAACCTCTAAACCCCCTCTCTCTCCTCCTCCTCCCCCAACCTCTAAACCCCCTCTCTCTC
>JAUKPP010227574.1:0-13752 GCA_032273245.1 Phyllaplysia taylori | reverse complement strand
AGAGACGGGCTACTTCGACCCTGCCTGTCAGGGCTAACCCGGACTGAGAGGGAAAAAATCCCAGCAGAAAAAAAACCAGATGGTCCGACACCGTGGATCGATCTTGAGTCTTCCCGCATGATAGGCGAAAAGCCTAACCATTACACCACAGTGCCGGTGAGGTGGGTCGAATTTCTCCCTGGTTAATATTCTACTTGTGAGACTTCTCTTACACACCTTTTTGTTCAAACATATATTTGTCTAAATTCTGTGTATAGCTGCTACATTTTTTCCTATCATAATAAGTAATTGAATGCGTAGCCATGTATCTCATCTTTACTTCTCTTTGTCATTTGGTAGTGTTGACTCCGTTAATACAGTATGTTTCAAGTGTAGAGGCAGGAAAGTCCTTAGTTATGATTGCCCCATCAAATTGACCTAATTACCAGATGTTTCTCTTATGGTACTTATTCATCTTGCAACATGTCAGAGTGTCATATATCATAAGATATCTAGACTTCTAAATGTCAAGATATGCAAAGAATAGTTCATTATGGTAATTCCAATGAAATAAGTAGGGAGGCTATGCAAGCTGCACTTTTCAAATGATAGAGGAAAACACCAAGTATAGTATTTGAATTTACCCCTTTTCTTTTTTCAGTTGTCTCGTGTGATGGAAAGTCCAAACCCAATTGACACTTTGTGTGGTGACGGGCTGTGGTCAATTGTCAAAGTTCCAGCCAATGAGAGTCAAGCTCTCAAAGAGCTGCAGACAGGAGCTTGCACAGCTGACCAATCAGTTTTGCTCTGGCAAACTATCATGCTGCAAGCAAATGGCTATCAGATGTACCTTCAGGTACGACAGCAATTACTCATATGACTTGCAATTATATCAACATTTGAAACCAAGTAATTATTAGCACATCTAAGTTCAAATTGTGATGTTATTTCTGGAAATGTTGCAATATTCATATGTGTTTAGAGTTTGGTCTGCATCAACCACCTTTTTGCTGTTGCTGTTCAAATTCAATAAAACCTAAAAATTTCATCAAAATAAAATCGTAACATTTGATAACTAAATTATTATTGTACCCAAAACTTGTAGTTACATCTTGTAAATTTACCACTTGAGAATAGTACACACTCCTGTCCACTTTTGCTCCATCTCAATTCAAACTCACCCAATCTCAGTCATTGTGTCAATCACACTGAAAGAGAAGTAGCATGTTATGTTACAATATATTTGACTGGAAAAGCAGATATAGGAAATTTATTGTGAACAACTGAACATTTTGTCGTTGTTTGTGCTGGGTAAATGTGAGTTTGAGATGATGTTGCTTAGAATTTGTATTGTATTCTTTTGTACTCCTCACATACATACAGATGGAGAGTATCAGAAAGGAAGCGGAGGAGGGGAGAGGCACATGGGACAGCTTGGCTACTGGGCAGGAGATGGAGAAGTTTGTCAACCTCATGACTTCCATCATCAACCAGTACGTGGACGGAAGCCGGTCTCTGGAGGACCTCCTGGATCTGAGAGAGTTCCAGAATGCTCTGACTGGTGCCGAGAACCAGCTGGCGCAGGCATTGATGGAGAATGCTGCAAAGTGGTATGTGGTCTGCTTTATCAGATAGGATCTCCGATAAATTGAGTTGCAACACAATGAAATCAGGGGTTGGGCATAAGTTGTCTGCAATTTTTCAGGAGAATACTGAGACTTAAGATAATGATAATGACTGCATTTATATAGCGCATATCCCCGCATGAAAGCAGGCTCTATGCGCTTTACAATCAGATAAGATAAGATGAGATATACTTTATTGATCCACAGCATCCAGGTGATATGCATCACAAAGTTTTGATGAGAAACATGACGCTCTAGGTCCAACTAATCTGGAGCACCAAATAAAATTAGAAAACAAACTAAAAATGTATTATTCACAAATAGGTGTGAAGAAAAAAAACACCACCAATGTTTTACATCAAAGATCTGTAGGTGCTTGTGTCTTTTGCTTTACATTCCCTGAATCTCTGTCATGAAAGGTCTGTGGATATGAGTGAGATCCTCCTACCCTCTGTACTGGACCAAGCCACATATCAAAATGTTGCAAAGACTCTGAACTCTGCCAACATGCTAATGGATGTGGTGATAGAGCATCTGAAGGCAATTCAAGGTAAGACCATCGCAACTCTACTTTCAAGAGCCCTATTATATGTGCCCATAGGCAAAGAAGACTTAACCATTTCTAGAAATTATCATGTCACAAGAGAGTGCGCATGTCTGTCACAATAATTAGGAAAAGAAAAAGATAGTGCATGCACAGACCTGTTCTCTGGAGAACTTACAGTTAACAGTTTAGTACTAAACCAGTGCAAATTAGTCTTAGTTGATTGTAACACTTTGATTCTGCAGATGACTGAATGATTTTATCAGAGTGTGTATGCTTGGAAGTTTTATTTTCTTCACTGAAATTTACTCTGTGTTTGTGGATCATCAGATATTTTGAAGCACTTAGTGGCCTCTCCATATTACTCTCATGGACATATTGTGTCCATGCTTTATCTACTTTATCCATGTTATGTGAGTTTCATTCTTGTCTCATGGCCGTGTGTAATGAACCTTTGTCAGGGTACAAGGCAAACATTGTCAAAAGTTGTCTCACTCTGTGGTTATAGGTTTTTTTTAAAGGAATTGTCACTTACCTGTTAATATATTCATTTCCAGACTGAGTGATTTATCCAGAAATATTTCTGCATGCTTCTATGTTTCATTCCCAGGTGGCACAATAAGTATTTCATCCTTGCTGAACAATGCTGATGGCCTCGTGGAGTTGGTTGAGGCTTACATCAGAGTGGGCAAGAACATGGCCCAGGCCTGGCAGAATGGTGAAATTGACCCCAATAAGGTGAACACTTTATACTTACACTTTTTGGAGTATTTTCTGACAAAATTGCCGGGTTTTTTTTTCCTGTTGTCTCTTATACAGCTTCGGTAAGTTTCTTTTGTCCTTTGTTCAGCTTTAGTAATTTTCTTTTCTGCAATCTATAGTACAGCTGGAGCAGAAGATGTTTGGCATCTGGTGATGACAAGAAAATAAAGATTTATATGATTCATGGACTTAACTTCTTGAGAGGTTTTACCAATGTTTTACATCTATTTGTGGTTTTGTCATTTGAAACCCAGATGTAAACTTTTCAGAAGAATTTCGTCAAAGATATAAAACAAATTTCATCTTCAATCCAATACTTTTCTGGCAAGGGTTGCTTCTAAACTGTTCATGTGAAAGGAGACAATGATGTGTAGAAATGCAGAAAGCTGAATGGGAAAGAAAAGCCGTTCCTCTCAGTGTTGTTTAGTTGTCAGGAAATTGAATATTGCATATTTTTTCCACAGCTGATGGGCCTTCTACAAGATATGGACAGAACTGTGGCTCTTTGCAGTCAGCCTGGGGGTGTGGCATCAGAACTGACCAATCAGCTCCCTCCCAGCAAGACTGTCTCGGATCTGTCCACTGTTGTCTGCTCTTCCATCACAGGTAGCATCATGACAGAGATCAAGAACTTTGTGGATTACGACAAACTGGGATTTGAGGTAATTGACCTTTCTTTAATAAAACAATAGTGAAAGTGTTAATAATGATAATAATAAATAGCATTTGTATTGCGCACTTCCATTTTTCTAAAAAAAAATGCTCAATGTGCATTACATCATTTTCACAATTATAAAATCACGTGGCAAAGGTGCATAATACACAAAAACATAGATTATATAATATGTGTATATCATTATAAATTTCCGTGAGTCTGACCACAGTTATACAAGTACACAAAGTATGCAAAGTGTTGTTTGAATATATATGACCCCCTCTAAAGCTGCACTGTGTATACTTTATTAGTTATTGTTTCTGTTTTTAGGATGGCTCAGAATGCTAGAAGCTTGTTGAATAAGTGTAGAGAACAACACTTGCATTTAGTTTATCTTGTAAGATCATTTCTCCTTTATCTACTGATTGTTATCAGAACTAATAGTAGGATGTAGGGACCCATGGTTGTATTCTTGAAATGCACTGCCTCAATGATGGGCTTCTTTCTAGTATTGAAAGTGAAAGTATATCAGTTATAGTTTGAAAGGACATGCATTTAATAATAATGTCCAAAGTAAGTTGTACATAGGGGACCCTGACAATCCCTTAAGAACTGGAACCATGAATTCAGGTGATTTCTTAATCCTGTCTACTGCTTGATATAATAATAATAATAATGACTGCATTTATATAGCGCATATCCCCACTTGAAAGCAGGCTCTATGCGCTTTACAATTATTTTTTCATATACAAGTTAATGTCTTGAAACTTTTTGTACAAATTTGCTTACATTTGCTGTATCTGTTGTCAGCTGACCGAGATCTGGAACAGCTCCAGCGTGGCGCCTAACTATGCTGCTTTTGTGGAGAATGTTCAAGAGTTTTCCTCACTTGTCCAGACCCTGGCAAATACGTCACTGGGCGTCAGCTCAAATCTCCAGGACATTTTTGATTTGTCAAACCCCATGAACTTCCTACAGAACATTGCTTCAAATCCAAAAGAGTAAGGAACAATTTCTATTTTTTCTTTAGTGTAGGAGATGAAGAGCTGAGATGAAAACTTAATGTGATATTTTGCTTTATGAATTTCTCAATTGCCTCATCTTCTCAGTCTCTGGAACGAAATACTCATATATGGTTGAGATAACCAGGTACTAAATTGCAACTTCTCATTTCCTGTCATCAGCAAACAATTTTCTTTTTTGTTTTAATTCAATTCTTTGTGCAAACATATTCACCAAGGAACATAAGGAATGCACTAATACCAACTTCACAACTCACAGTATGATATTATAAAGTGTGAACGGAGAGTTGGAAGCATCAGCGGCTTTATCAGCTGTCCAATTTTGTTTTGAGTCAATTGTTGTTTTTAATGCAAATCACATTTACTTTAAAAGTAGTCACTGTGCTTGAGACTTAAAAGTTGTTCTTTTCTTTGCTTCCAGAATTTTCCGCTTGCTACAGCTGGTAGGCCTGGTAGTGGATGGTCCCCTACAAGAGGAGCCGGAGGTCCTTCAAGCCATGTCTGTAATGAACACTTTTGTTGTCATGCCTATGGTGCAAATACTGGAAGCTCTAAAAGGTGAGAATTTGTGGTATTTTTTAGTTTTACGCCCCTTTTAAAGCTGTAAGGTCATTTTAGAGACAGGCTACTTCGAACCTGCCTGTCAGAGCCAATATGTATTTAGAGGGAGAAATCCCAGCAGAAAGACTCAGATACTCATCCCTATGTTGGAACAGAAATCGAGTCTGCATGATAGGCGGAAAGCCTAACTATTACACCACAGACATCAGTGGATTTTTGTACTCTGCACTGAAATTGTAGACACAGAAAACTAACTGGTCTGAAATATAAGTTTTTATTCACTTTGTGGAATGAATTCTTTTATGAAGTAGAGAGAAATGCTAAACTAATTATAGTCTTTGCCAATATGCCAAGGGAATATGGGAAATTACCGAAAATTTTTATTGTGATGGATCAGAAAATAGAAAATAAACTCCCCTCAAAGGTGAAACAATTTCAGGGAATCCATGACTTCAGGTGATTGTTTAATCCTCTCTATTGCTTACATTTATGTTATTAACATCAAAGGCTACTACATAAAGGAAGGCATTCAATGGCATAGAAGAAACTCTCAGCGAGACTGTAATTGTATCAAAACCAGGTGTTTAAAATATGACATCTGATTAAATTGCTCATATTTTTGAAAACCCTAATTATATTTAGCTTTTTTATGGAATGAATATTTTGAATCTTTTCCCTGGCAAGACTAAGTTAATGTATTTCCAACTAACCAAACAAGGTCTATGAAGGTTTACCTCACTCAGGACTTTTCCATAAGATGTTACATTTCTGGCAATGTTTGATCGTTTTTTTCTTTGCTTCTTTTCTCAGCAAATGGTTTGAACTTGGAAATGATATTTGAAAACCCAGAGAGCCTGCTGAATGTCGTCTCTACTATGGTCAACTTTGACCTACATTACTCAGTGATTGAGACGGTCTACCTCTCCTCGCAGGTAAATATTTGAATGATCAATGTAATTAGATTTGATGAGCGATTACAAATAATCATTGCCTTTTGTATGCATTGGTTTTGATGATAAAATTGGTGATTTGGACATTTTAAACAAAAATTAATTCATAAAAACAAAGTATATTGCTCAGCATCTGTTGGTTGTATTTTGTATTAATTTTCTTTCAACAGAGTTCTGTATCATGTGATATTTGATGATTTGATTTTCATTTGACACCTCTCTATTTGAGCTTATTAGGTCTTTTGAATACCGTTTCTTTTTCTAAAAAGTAACAATCTATGTGGGGTATTCAAAGTAAAATTTCAGTAATACAAAAATGTAGACTAAATGTGAGGAATATGGCAGAGAGAAGTGAAAATTCAGAAAAAACTGCCATAAACAATAGGTTGTCAAGCGTAGTCAAAGATTTCCAGATGCAGCATAAGTAATATGGAGCTTTTGAAACATATTACATCTTAATGTGTACCCACTATTTGCAGGTGAAGCACTTGGAAGCCAATATTGGGGCCATATGCAGCAGTGAAATGATAAAGGAGTCACTTCGCCCAGGGGATCCCTCAGTGACCATTGGGGACATTTTCTGCTCACACAATTCCTCTGAATGGCTTCCCATGTTGAAGAGCAAGGGTGTCTCTCAAGCAGAAATTATTATTATGGTTGAGAAGGTAAATGGCTTGTATCAATCGATTCGTCAAGTTTCTATGATGCTAATGCTTGCTCATTCCCCAAGTATTCCACGTTCAATATGACTGTTTGGTTTTTCTCAATCTTTGGTCATTATAATTGTTTGGTTTTACATAGTCCATGGTTAATGTAATTATTTGTTTTTTCTAGCCTTTGGTCATTACAACTGTTTGGTTTTACTTAGCCTTTAGTCATATACTTTTTTATATATATATATTTTTTTTATATTAATAACGGAATACAACAGAGAGGTTACTTTTGATGAATGATTTCAATGTTGTAACACAATATCTGCCAATAGGCCTATGCATTTGCTTATCATACAATTATCTTCTCTTCCAGCTGTCAGCTCTGGATTCAGTCTCAGATTCAGATATTATGTCTGGTCAGTCTGTTGGTTTGGTTGAACTGATGGGCAATTTGGAGCATTTGACTGATCTCCTAACCCAAGAAAACTTGGACAAGTCTGGCCTGAGCAGTGTGAAGAATGTGTGGGAGGCAATGAAGGACTTAATCTTTGACAAATCCCTTCACAGGTTAGCCGGGGTATAGTGTCATGAGGAGACAAGATTGATAAATCATCTTCGCATTAATGAAAATGATTAGAAGTAGCCTTTTTCTATGAATTTGACATGATGTAAATGACCAGGAGGAAACATACTTTATGAATAGATTACATGATTAGCAATATCCTACTCCTGTTAATATTTATTGATGAGTTCTAGCAATGAAGGCAGTTTTACTTTTGAGAGATTTAAATGATATAAGCTTGTTATATGTGTCTCCAATTATACAAAACTTGCCTGTTACAATTATTATGCTGATAGCTTATAACAGTATATGAAAATCGTTGCTTGCGTTGGAAGAGTATTTCATTTTTTAATTTTCGCGGACATGTAATCTCATGCTGAAATTGTTGTTTGGATATTACATTCAAAATTTGGAAACAACTCTCATTATATTCTTTCAGTGCGCTATCCTACATTCAAATAGCAGAGACAATGAGCCCACCGTCAGATGACTGGATCAGATTCAAGCAGTTTCTACGATTCACTTCATCCTCACTGAACTTCATCACCAACAACATTGGCAACATCAGTGAGCAAACTCTTATACCAAATACACATACAAAGTTATCTCAATATATTCATTTAATCATCAAGCCTATTTGTTTAAAACTTAGTTGTCAAATCTTGACAGGGAGATCTCTTTTGCTTTCATGTATTCTTTTCAGACTAATAAAACTTTTACGCCTCTCAGCTCCCCACCCTTATTTTCCTTTCCTCCCCCCCCCCCCTCCCCCCCACACACACACTCCAAAGTTTAATTCGGGGGAGGGGGCATCAGTGGCTGAGCGGTAGTGTGCCGGTCTATAAATGAGGAGGTCCCGGGTTTGAACACGGGTAGGTTCACCGGGATTTTTCCAGAGTTTTCATGGCACCAACCCCTGTCCTATCGGAGAAGGATGTAAAATTCGGAGGTCCCGCCTTGGAAATGACCTTGCAGTGTTGCATGGGGCGTTAAATAAAAACCAAACCGAACCAAAAGTTTAATTAGTGTCATCAGAATATTCTTTTCTCCCCGTTAAAAACATTTGTTTATCTTTGGGTTTTTTTGCCATATCTCAACACATGGCCAGTTCATATTATATTAAAATCTATCCCTGGATCTTTAGTTGGATAGCTGCACTAATCTTTATTTTCATGCATGCTGTTATATGATCACTACCTCACAAAAAGTTTCTATTAGTATACTAATGACATGCAATTTTTCTATTTCAGTTCACTCAGATAAGAACACAACTGTTCATCTTGGAGATGTGCTACCAGATTCTGACAAGGTTTCCTCCCTCATTAATGATGTGTTTGGGTCATCAAGTGCTGCAGAGATTCTCGCTTCCAGCGTTAACCCAGATTTGGTATGGAATAAGATAAAGTTGGTATTAGAAATGATGAGAAAATTTAGAAAAGAGGTGAATGGTAAAATATATCATGCAGAAAACATCATAAGTATTTGCACTGAAAAACTCCTGTGGATTGTTACAGAACATGAGATGAGATAGGAGTGAAGCACTGCAGTCAAACTCATGGCAGAGACAGATTAATCTTGCTATTTTAGTGCACAGCACTAAAGAACAAATTACTTTTTTTTAAAGTCCTTTATTGACTTTCAATCTTTAAAAGGGATGAATATGAGGTAAAATCTTCAATGATAATGACTGAAGCAATAGAGTCTCAATAAAGTTTTATTGATCAAGTAATTATATACATTGCTCTGCTGAATGCATCCAACCTTTTTTGTTTTGTGCTTCTTTTTTTTTAGAGATGCCTTTTCTTCTAGCCATATCAAATGTCTCAGCTTTCTTCCCTTTGGGAATTGCACTATCCCCAATGTGATGGATTTGTTAGATACTTGCTCCTGCCCTTAATCAGAAACTTTTCTCATCTGATTTCTCTGATCCTCAGTTCTACCAAATTTCCCTGACTGACTCTTGGGATATGATCTGCCAAGGAAGCGCACCACTGAGTGACTACTTCAGCTTCCCTGCTGGAACCGACGTGGCCCTGCTGGAGCAAAATCTGTGTCGGGCTGTTGATCAGAGATCCACCAGTTTCCTAGAGCTTGTGGGTTTGTTTGATGCAGGGGACATGTTGACTCAGGTAAACAACCTGAGGTGGAGTGATAGCCACATCACAAAGCCAATACCTAATCAAAGTTTATATTACTGATACTTTTAGACTGTCTATTCATGTTTTTTTTTATTTTTCCTGAGAATTCTGGACTAAATTTTAATGACAAAGTTGCACAATTGCATTGTATGTTGGTTTTAATTTCAAATACACTTTAATGTGATCAACAGTGCTTGATATAAATTTCCGAATGCCAGTATATATGCATGTATTATAGGCTCAGATGAGCTGTTCAGATACTTTTTGTAACATGCAATAATCTTACCTTTTAATCCCGTAGCTTGACATGTTGCTGCAAAATGAGTTCAATGAGAGCAGCCCTGTGTCAGTGTGGCAGGCCGTCCAGACCTCCATCATGAGATTCATCAACATGGCAGAAAGACTACAGAATGTTCAGATGGATGAAGCCTCAATCAATGAGTGGCTTACCCCAGTGTTGGGAACACTGGAAGCTTTGCAAAACTCGCAAACTTCACAGTGAGTTTCTTCTTTCAGCCTTCATACTCATCTCTGTACATGTATCCTCTTTGTAGTTATTTTGGAGAGGCGGTGCGAATGGGTAGGTTTGGAACCTAGTACAGTAGGTATAGCAGAAGAGCATGATACCTTGAGACTTTTAGAACCACATTGGAGTGAGAGAAGAGGCATTTTATGTCTTAAACTCTTTCTTGAATTGTCTATAGATGCATGGTATTTGTATGTATTTCTTGTTGACATAGATTAGCTATTATATCTCATTCTTTGAACTTATCTAATATTTCTTACTTATTTAAAGAGTCAATATTTGTGTGTGTATCTTGTAAGATTATTTTTTATGCTATTAGTGCAAGTTTGCATTGGAGAAAATGAATGTTTGTACATCCATGGCCTACCTGAGCAAGATATTATGACGTTGGAATTTCAAATGGGATTTTCTAAAGCTTAATGGCACATAATAAAAACTATTTGTTTTCTCAGAGTGGTTACCTCGTGTGCTGCCATGGTTCAATACATGAACAAGACACAGATGTTCATGGAAGCGAGGCCGTGGCTGAGCAGGGTGATTGCAGCAACAAACCTCTTGACAGATGTAATTCACATGGTACCAGGTAGGTTTGTGACAAACATCATCCTAATATTATTGTTTACCATCCAACAGCTTTGAGTAGTTCATTCTTTGAATGGATTTTTAGACCAACAGAGCCATAGCAGCCTAGTGCTGCAATGTGGGACAAGAGAGTGATATTTCTTGCTCACTTCGTATTAACTATGTATCTGTCTGTCTATCTGTCTGTCTGTCTGTTCATCTGTCTGTCTGCCGGTCTATCATCTATCTTTTTGTCTGTCTATTTATTTGTTGCTGGGCTGCTGTATTTTTCAGAGTTTGATGAGATAGTGTGTGCCCTGATGGGAGGAGACTCTGTGGACATCATAGCAGCTGCCAATTACATCGATTCCCTCGGCATCCTGGACAGTGTTATCAAGGTGAGAATATTGACTCGAGACAGGTAATCGTGGATGTTTGTGTGCTGGCTAATATATTTGTAAGAAAACTGCCTGGTTAATGGTTAGTTGAGGTTTTACAACACTTGTCAACACTATAAGGTCATTTCAGACCAAGGAATAGATTAAGAGTATAGTAACATTTAGAAAGAAGAAGAAGGGGCAGACCACACCAGAGCACTCATGAACCAACCACAAACTACATGTTAGTTAGGTGTGGAGTGGTAAACTTGCTTTGTACCTTTCAATTTCTGCGCAAGATTTTAAACTCATAGTGCAATACATCTGGTCGATAATTTTACTTTTAACTTGATGTCCTTTTAGTAAAGATAGCAAATTGGTGAGTGATGGTCAGCGTGAAGAATTTTCATTCTTAGCAGTTGTGGCAATTGTGGTCAAATGTTGAGCTGTGCAGTTTTCTTTTTCAAATGCCTGCAAACACTTTTTGAAAATGTTGTAATGTGCATCTACATGATGCTTTGTTTGGTTGTGGCTTAACATCCCTTGCAACAACACTATAAGGTCATTTAAGGGACAGGCTACTTTGACCCTGCCTGTCAGGGCGGGTTGAGAGGGACATCCTCCCAGCAGAAAAACGGAGGTATATTCGATCAAACAAACTGCCCCATGCGGGCTTTGAACTCATGTCCTCTGCGAAGCGCCTAACCATTACAACACAGCGGCGATGACACATCGCTAAAGTAGGCCCTACTCTTTATGATATAGTATATGTATCAGTGTGGTTTTGTTTCATGTGACAGGCTGTTGAAGAATTGATCAACCCTCCTACATCTCTGGACTGTGCGGCTCCATTAGCCACTAGCAGCAGCGCCATGTGGTTAGCCAATCTCACTGCCACAGGTCAGGGTCTGAATGTCAGCAAATTGATGCAGTGCACAGAAAATGGAGACCAAAAATTCAGAGTTCTTCTGACTTCTTTTAGCGAGTAAGTTCTACACCTTTGTACCTGAGTTATTTTTACTTAGTTCTTTTTGCTTTGCTCAGATTTGTATAAATAGTGTTCTTCTGCGATCCCCTGCCAGAACTCAGGGGTAAGTCACAATGACTGAATTTTACGTACATGGCCTATTTATCCTGCAGTGGCTTGTGTTTGCACAGGGCACTGCAGGGTCCCCACGCCATACAGGCAACCATGTTCTGTTTGCGATGGGTACTCTTATTGTTTAAACTGAGAAGAGTGGCTTCAGTTGTGATTCATTTTTGCCGCCTTGTATGGTATCATGCTATGCATCAGAGTGGAAGGTGCCCTTCTTTGCTTCCCCTGGTGGGGGCCGCGCACCTCCATGGGCATAAATAGTGTTCAGGAGAAAAGAAAAAAGACGAGGATGAAAGTAGCTCTGCAACAGAGATGTTGCAATTTGGGATCCCAAAGGATTTGACAGAGTTTGTAACAAGTGTGGAAATACAAATAGAAGTAAAAGTTACAATACTCAACCAGAATGCCGATGGTATTTTATGCATGTTTCATGGTAGTCTAATGATTCATGTTGTGAGTGGGATGAACATTGAAAGTCTACCATGAAGCATTCAATTAACTATTGTAAATTTTACTACTGTGAGACGAGAGAAGTGA
Organism: Phyllaplysia taylori; assembly: GCA_032273245.1. Taxonomy (NCBI): domain Eukaryota; kingdom Metazoa; phylum Mollusca; class Gastropoda; order Aplysiida; family Aplysiidae; genus Phyllaplysia; species Phyllaplysia taylori. Next base: position 1,204 of record JAUKPP010227574.1, on the reverse strand, counting down.
CACTGGTATTTGAAACCATTAGCGACAATTCAAGAACTTTATTTTCATGTAGAGGCTTGTAGACCTTACTACGGTTATATATCTGTAGTCACATGGCTAGACTGATTCAAATTAATTTCTTTCCACTTTGAGTACACCAATTTGGTGTTGTAGGGAAATGAAGAAAAGGCAAGAAAACAACAACAATCTTTTAACTTAAAATCGTCATAAGTGAGACCATCTTGAGTATTTGAGGCCTTTTTCATTCAAGTATCAGCAAATCAATTCTTTAACCTTTTTAACACCTCACTGCAGAACAATTTTTACTTTTTGTCTAGACATGAACTGATATGAAGTGTGTATATAATTTGTTTGATATTGACGTTTACTGATGTAGCGTACCCATTTTATCTTCAATATTTTCTTACTCTGCAAAAATGTTTTTTTAAGGAGTGTGAACTTCGTCAAGGACATTGTGGGAATCATGCAGATGCCTGCAGTGAAGACGTTGCTCAGCGACACAGCCATTGCTTCTCTCTTCGAGTTTATTGTAGACTCGGTGACAATTAACGGCAATAGTAAGTTTATTACTCAGTTCATGTAGTGCAATGGTCTCAGCCTGAGAGCATTCCAAATACAGGCATGACCTCTCTTAAGCCAAAAACAATGTCTTCTTCCTACTTAATCTTAGTCAAATAGTTAATTGGATAAAAGATGTGCAGTCCACTGTGGTCACTCAAGGCTGCTATACCATTTTCTATCCAATTTCTTTGCAGCACATATAATACTGCCATATCGACATTGAATCTTTTTGAGGGGACACATGTTTTTCTATTTTTAATGTCATTTCCATTATTTATACTGATGTCCAGCTCTTATTCTCAGCATTTTTTTCTTTATTTGACATCATAGATTATATATTTGACCATATATATTGGCTGCTTCTTTGTTTTATTGACTGTATTATTGGCTTTTTTTTGTTTTGCAAATGTAGCATCATAAACTTACACTTCATAGTAGTAAGGAATGGGTTATTTAGAGGCGCCAACCTCAGCTGTTTTAGCCTCTTCTTGTTTTGGTTTTTACTTCAGCACTCAATCAGGCTTAAGTTTCCCTGAGGGTTGCCGTTTGTGTGCTGCATCAGTAGCACTTCGCCGTCACGAAAATGCACATCCGGCAAATTTTTTTGTAAAAAAACAAAACAACCCCCCATCCCACAACCCCC
>JAUKPP010227573.1:2579-23880 GCA_032273245.1 Phyllaplysia taylori | reverse complement strand
ACAGAACAGATGCAACAGTTTGCATTAGATTCATCCATCCCACCGCACGAATTTCTGTCTTTCTTGTATGGTGGTTTATATGAGAATATCTGTAAAACAGATACCGATACGTAAGATGAATCCCTCTGTATTTCCAATCAATTTATGTGAAGGAACGGCGCTTCCGGAGAAATAGTTTAAATGGATACATTTAGGTCACAATATAAAAGCAGAAACCTAGAGAAAGCTCCATCTTGCGTATGGTTAACTTGACCCTGGTGACCTCTGAGCGCTGATAGGCCCATGCCGAGAGATGAGGAAAAGTTCGTTATTCAAAGACAGAGAGAGGGAGAAAGAGAGAAACTTGTCCCCTGACCATTGTGCAGTCAGGTTACCGAGGTCAATGGCAGAGACAGAGAGCGAGTTGGGAGCGAATGCTTCACGTTTGGAAGCTTACTTCTACATGTAGTTGCTTTTGTTAGGTGCTCAAATTTTGTATCCGCATAGTTTTTCCGACTTAGATTGCTCTTTTCCGACCAAATTTCGACTTTTCCGACCAGCAAAAAAAAATCCTACCAAAATCAGACTTCGCTGGACACCCTGCTATTTTGAAAATAATGAAAAGGTGCAGTCCTGGCACAGATTCTACTTCAACTTTAACCTGCAGTAGGCATCTGGCCCTGAGCCTGGGTAAGTTGTGTCACACTGCTGGCTGAGGCAGCTGAGTAGGCTACATTGCACCCAAAATAGGGGCAAGAATGCACTGTTTGCATTAATCAAAAGGTGTCCTTCTGTAAAATAGAAAAAAAGAGAGGAAAAAAAAAAAAGACTTTTAAAAGAATTTAAAGTTGGGCTAAGTAGATGAAAATTAACAAATGAGTTAAGCCTAGATCTAAATAGAAAAATGGAAAAGAACGGAAGGAAAGAAAGAAAGAAAAGGAAATGAAACCAAAACAGTGAATTCTCTTTGTTTTTTCCCTGGGTTCACACATGGATTCAGTTCAGATAGTCAAGACTGGAACTGGAAGACAGACTAGGCTTACATAATGTTTCCACGATACTTGATCGCGAAATGATGGAATGGGGATGGTTTCAGACAGTAAAAGCACGAGTGGTTGGCTGATTTCACTGCCCAGTCTTTAAAAATATAGACCTTTTAAAGTTTTTTCCTCCAAAACTTCAGTATCGATCAGTATCGACTAAGCGACGATAATATCTAAGTACTTGATAAGGGAATCGCTCCTAATAAGTACTGAGTACTGATATCAACCCCTAACGGGGAGTAAGGATCGATGCTTTCTCTCTCTCTTTCTCCAACTCTCTCTAATTGTCTAATAAATGTAGTAATAATATTACGTGAGGCCGGGAATGATGAAGCAAAATAGAGTTGCATTATCACTTGCCACAGAATTGGCTACAGGCCCAAACCGTGTTTGATATTACGGACGAGGTTCAGCGAAGCGTGAACTCACTGTGGTTTGTTAAGGGAAGTGAATCGGGGTCCACCTGTTTGTCAAGTATTAGGTAGGGCCTACGGTAGCCGATGCATTTCTTCTAGACGCAGTAAATCAGTTGGTCTGTACACTGATTACTGATTATAAATAGTGATCAAATATAGGCCAACAATAATAATAGCCTATCGTCAGAAAGACGGAGATAGGACAGGCATTCTCAATAGACCCCCCGCCCAACCAACCAACATTTCATATAATGAAACCTCTTACTCCTTATGATCGAAGCGCAGTATGAGAAAGACCGAAAACACTAAGCCAAAGTGTCCAGGGATAGCCTAACGGATTGCATAAATTAGACTAGTGAAATGTGAAGGTAGATAATAAATGTAGATAGATGTGTGTGTGTGTGTGTGAGAGAGAGAGAGAGAGAGAGAGAGAGAGAGAGAGGGGTGGGGGGGGGGGGGAGACCATCCTGCATTGCAAAGCCTGTATGTATCAGAACATATAAACATAAAAAGGTATATATTAGAACATAAAGATAGATGAGGCATACATGGAGAGAGAGAGAGAGAGAGAGAGAGAGAGAGAGAGCATCAAGATGTGTGCTCACTCATCATCATGGGTATGTGTGTGTGCGTAAGAGAGAGAGAGAGACAGAGAGAGAGAGAGAGAGAGAGAAAGGAGGGTGTTAGGATGGGAACACTGTCTTAGCAGAAAAGCGGAGAAATATGCTGGATCATACACAAACTACTCCACTTGGGCTTCGAATCGAACTCACATCCCCTGTGACTGTGCGGAAGGTGAAGAGGCTAACCACAAGGCCCAGGCTCTATACAACAAACGCTGGTTGAGAGTGGTGCAAGATGAGCAGGAGAAGCGGGAAAGTGAGAGAACAAAAGAGAGAGAGTCAGAGAGAGAGAGAGAGAGAGAGAGAGAGAAAGAATTACTGCCCCGCCCCCTCCCCCGCGGCCTTCGGTTCTGGGGGAATGGCTTTTTGTTCCCAAAAGAGGCGGGACGGTTCCAGCCCCCCCCCCCCACCTTCCTGTTTTTGCCCTGATAAGGGCAGTTTGTAGCCAAACGCAGTGGGCTACCCCAGAGGACCCGATGGGGTCCCGTGAAGAATCCTTGTGAGGGGTGACGTCCTATGCAGGTTCCCCTGAGGGACACAACACGTTTACGACTAATATCCTGAGATGGGCGTTTTGCGCCCCCCCCCCCCCCCGAAGAGCAGTTTAGTTCGCCCTGGTTGGGGCATCCCTCTGTCACTTGTGTCCCGTTTTGGTTGGCTTCAGTTCTGTTTTCACCCACCCACAAACACTATCTGATCTGTCCTTCCAGGAATTTGCGAGGCTGCGAGAAATTGAGAGGGATGGTGTATTTTGGATCTTACCGCGTTTTCCCGTATTTTATCGCATTTTTACCGGAAATTGCATATTCTCCGCAAATTTGCAATTTTGTCAGCATAACCCCCCCCCCCCCCTCCCCCCTAAAGAACAAATCTGCACTGATAGGGTTGGCTATACACATTAAGCCTTATAGATGCATACGTTCACTATCACTATCATCAGTGATACATGAAGTCTGGGACCCCTATACTATACTACACTCTTCAATGAAGTGTAGTGGTGTTTAGGGATTCCAGCCAGCCAACAACAAAAATCAGAGGAAGGGGGTCCAACACCAACCAAACCAAACCTCGAGGTGACTCCGAGAGCGCTTTGTGTTCAGAGTTTCAGTTAGCCACTCCAATGCTCGCTCGCACTCTCAGGCCCTTGAATAAACTACCGGTGCATGTAATATGATCCAAGAACGAATTTACACAATATCAATAAATGTCTGATTTACATCATGTGTGTGTCTGTGGCTGCGAGTTGACTTTGTTGAGCAGGATGTCCTGGTTGTGAGAATTGGTACTGTATCTTTTGTTTTCTTGGTTGATTCTCTGAGCCATGGAACTAATAATATCCCGACGAATTTTCTAGGATTCAAACTCGGGACCTCCACATTCATAGGTGGGCGCTTTACCGCTCGGCCACAGATACCCCAGTAGTAGATTTTTCTCTTGTTCGCCGGAACACATACAAACCCCGCTTTTTGCATGGCCAGTACGCATCGTTTGCAAGTTATTTTGGTTCGATACTACTTTTACGTCCCTTGCAACACTGCAAGATCATTTAAAAGACGACCTAAGTCGATCCTGCCTGCAACGCCTGGACCAACCCCAGGCTGAGAGTTATAATATGAATCCAGGATTAAATCAAGGAGTAAATGACCTAGCCTAGATTGTTTGTGTGCTTCAATACCGCATTTGCTGCAGCATACTGGACTCAATTCCTTGGCTTTCCAAAAGAGAAACTGTACGTTGGTCTCATCACATACGGCCGCTCCTTCACACTGGACAACCCCTCGGTCCACGGACTTCGCGCTCCAGCACAGAAGCCTGGCAGAGCTGGAACATACACCAGGGAAGCGGGCTTCTTGGCTTATTACGAGATCTGCACCATGCTAAGAAACGGCGCCAACAGAACTTTCTTAGATGACCAGAAAGTGCCCTACCTCGTGTTGGGTGACCAGTGGGTGGGCTATGAAGATTTAGAAAGCATCAGGATAAAGGCGCAGTTTATAAAAGACATGGGCTACGCTGGCGCGATGGTCTGGGATCTAGATCTGGACGACTTTGGCGGCAATTTCTGTGGTCAGGGCCGATATCCACTCATCCGGGAGATCTAGAGAATCCTGTCCTAAACTTCAAAACGTAAATTGGAATGTTGCGTTCAAATTGTGTCGGCGTGTCTTGTTGAGGTTATACCAGCGCTTTGGACACACTGAGGCCATTTCAGCACCAGGAAATGATTAGCTTTGATTAGGACAATACATTCCATTTATAGTGATATTTTTAGACAGGAGGAGCAGTCAGCAGACCACACCAAAGCGTTCATCAGCCATCCACTGTGAGTGTGTATGTGTCAGTCAGAAAGGGGAGGGGGGGGGGGAGAGAAAGAAAACGGCGAGTAGCCTACCTGTAGGAAAGAAAGAGAGGGAGAGAGAGAAGGAGGGGGAGTGAAGGAAAGGCAAAGTGAAAGAGAGAGAGAGAAAGCGAAGGAGAGGAGGGAGAGAAAGCGAAGGAGAGGAGGGAGAGAGAGAGATCAGACTGAGAGAATGTAAAAAGAAAGTGAAAAAGTGAGGTCTTACCACATAGAGGGATCAATACAATTATGAAGTAAACTGACGTAACAAAATACATCTATATGTACTTACATGGTCAACGTTACAGCCCACACACTACATGTATATAATTGGGTTCCTCAACAAATAGACGACAAAAGCCTTGGGCAGATGGTCAAAGCCAACGCATATTTAATCAATTTTCCCGAAGGATCAACCAAGAGGCATTCAACAATCAATAATACATTGCATGATTAACGTGAGGCCTACCGATACTGTAGGCTACAAAATTACAATGTGCAACTGAGAAAACAAGGCATGGCAAATGATGGAAAACATTAACATAACTAAGTAACAAACAGTAGGAACAGAAAATTAACCCATATATACATATTATGTACACATGTATAGTATACATGAAATGATTCACCTAGAAGTAGAAGAAGAGCCACTTCCCAACACCCACACAAGACATACACACTATTTAGACTCGCAAGCACTTCATGCGCAAAAATAAGCACTTGTACATTTGTACATTATATTTACAATTTACTCATAAAAATTATCAAAATCAGTTTTTTCTTTATCCATAGCAAAGGATGTCCACATAATGCAATCTGTTGGCTGGTTTGCAGCAAACACTACTACTATATTATAGCTCAACAATTTCAGGTCAAACATGTATTATTTTTGCAAAGAACTCGGCTTGTTTTCATGTTTCATACATTACTGCTGGCTCCAAATTCAAAATAATTAGAATAGAAGAGAGTTTTGCAACAATCCACTACCGGTAGCGGTACATAAAATTAAAGCCAAGCAATTCGGTTTATTTCCCTACCATTTCCCCAGCCAAGCAAAAGTTACCACCAGACACAACTACCGGTAGTCGGTGGTCTAGATCTGGTAAAAAATATGGTGAAAATCTAATGTTTTTTGTGAGGGCGGGAGATTGTTTTATGAAATTTGTGAGGCCCATGAGAAAATCTGGATTCTTGGCAACTCTGTAAAAGACACAATGAAACTTGGTGGATAAAGAGATTGTTGAGATTGGCCCAGTGTCCTTGTTATATTGGGGGTCTTGTTATATAATATCCGAGGTAATTTTGGATGCGACAGACAGCACAACACAATATGTAGGCTAGTTTGTAAGCCTGGCCACGTCATAAAATCTCCATGACCCAAACATTCATGACTGTACAGCGCATAGAGCCAGTATTGGGCTATGTGCTGTATAAATGCAATCCATTAAGCCATTAGCTTAACAAAGAAAAAAAAGGACGGGGGTTTTCATTTTCTCTAGTTATGACCGAGGTCCGAGACCCAAACATTCATGATTATACAGTACATAGAGCCAGTATTGGGATATGTGCTGTATAAATGCAATCCATTAATCCATTAGTTGAGCAAAGAAAAAAAGGACGGGGGTTTTCATTTTCTCTCGTTATGACTGAGGTCTTGTCAACTGTGACATGGTTGTTGACTGTTGTATTTTGAGTTCCATTGTACACTAATACATGTTCTAAAATCTCCACAAATCTATCCTGGTGAATGCATCTCTGTCATTCATAACAGTAATTAGCAGTCGGCCTATACAACAGACAGCACAACAAGATATGCAGACTACAAGTTTGTAATCCTGGCCATGTCATAAAATCTCCATGACCCAAACATTCATTTGAAAAAGAGAATAAACACAAAATTTCACATAAGTCTGGCAAGAAAGTGTACACCATCATGTCAATGGGTTGAAAACAAAGTTAAAAACTTACATGGGGATGAAATTCTATTCTGTTCGACTACCCCCCACCCCCCTCCCCAAAAAAACAAAACAAATTACACACTTTTCATATACATGTATTGTTTTTTATCAATCTATCAAAACAATTTTTGTGATAACATTATTAACATTTATCGGTATGAGTACTATGAGGCATGACAAAATTAAATGTATATATTTGATGAGACAAGTTGTAAAATGCAGGGACTAGCGTCTTACGGGTACGGTAAATGTTTCCACATAAATTTTTGGATGTCACACTTACCGGTGCTTAATAACAAACACCTAATGAAAACATTGTCACATGATTAAAAAAATCAAATTATATCTCATGGATGAATCAACAAGAACAATTTTTACAATGATCAAATTTAGAACTTGGAGCAAATGAACAGTCACAAAAACTTCCTAAGGCAATTGAATATATTATCTTGAATCTATCTTGAAGCTTGGCATGACCTAAAACAATTGTGAAAACTCAACGTCTGAGAAAAAACAGGGGTGGCAGCAGCAATGTTAGACTAAGAGTAAAGCAATTTTACAATGAGCATATGTCTAACAAAAACATGGCTTTTCGACGAGCTATAATCTTGGCCCGATTTCCAGGCATTCTTAATAATACTGTGCAAAGACAAGTGTCTGTGTAACCACATTTTGGTGGCCGAATCAGTGAGCAATAGGGTGCGGTTTTCCCCGACCAGCACAATGTAGTTTACCCATCCAAAGTCTACAGTTGAAATAAGACACAATATGATGGAAAGTGACTTAAAAAGTTTGAGCACCCCAGCCTGTTTTCTCACATACTATAAAAAAACTACGCACAGATCACAGATGGGTCGGGTACATTTGACAACAAACATCTGGAGCAATGAACGAATGCCAGAAATTTGTGCCGTAACAGTAACAAGACGCACAGAAAAATTAAAAATACATACAGTGCCACATGTACATGTTTAGAAGTTCAAAGTCCAAACACCTAAAGTCAGGTAAAATTCACATGATGTTTTTCTGGGGCTCCATGAGGCAGCACTTGACTGAATGTCCCACTCCTTCATTCTAATGTGTGTGTGTGTGTGTGTGTGTGGGGGGGGGGGGGGTGTTGGTGGAGGTGGGCAATTGTGTTTGGTTACCAGTTTTACGTCCCCGGCAACACTGTAAGGTCATTTAAGAGACGGGCTACTTTGACCTGCCTTCAAGGGCCAACCCGGGCTGAGAGGGAAAAAATCCCAGCAGAAAAATAACAGATAGTCCGCACTCGGGATCGAACCGGGGTATTCCGCATGACAGGCGAAGAGCCTAACTATTATACCACAGTGCCCATGGGCGTGTGTGTGTCTGTGTGTGTGTTGGAGGTGTGTGTGTGTGTGTGTGTTGGAGGTGGGGGAGGGGGGGAGGGGGTAGGTAAATCTTCTGAATCTGTACAGTGATTTTCCTTGTCCTATGTAGTTTGTCCCCGTGTCTGTCTAGTACTCCTGGTCCTGCCTGTAGACTTTTCCTGTGTCTGTTCTGTCTGTGCGTCACCTGCCATTGCCTCGGAGGAGACATTTCCCTCAATCATCTCAACCTCTGGCTCTTCACTCACTGCTGACACTTTGCTCTGAGCCCCACCTCTTCTGCCCCTCCCTTTGCCACGACCTCGTTTACTCACATCACGACCTCGTGACCCCACACCTCTCACACTTGGCTTAACCACTTCCCCCGAAACGGAGGGCACACCACTACTTTCAGGCTCAACATTCATTTCTGAACAAGACTCGGCCACACCCACAGCATCAGCGTTCTGCTCATCCTCAACGTTGGACCTATCATCACTTTGAGCCACCCCATCCAACTCCTCACCAAGACCAAGGTTCTCCGTTGCTTCCTGATCTTGAGCACTCATTCCTTCGAATGTCCTTGTGTCTGAGCCGGGCGTCTCACCAGTCACAGGAACTGGCTGCTCCACCTCTCCACTCACTTGTGATATAGATGACGTCTGCTCCGTCTCGTCAGTGATGGTGGCATCGCTGTCAGAACCAGAGTTTCTGCGAGCGCCACCAATGACCAAAGGATATGAGCATGAAGCGTCAGGCTCGACTTGACCACCAGGACCGTCACGGTTTTCAGTCTCTGCGTCTGCTGTAGTAACAACACCAGTTTTTATCTTACTGCACGGCTCAGCTATGTTGTAAGCATCCCCTTGTGACATCACCACATCCTCCGCACACTTAGTTGGAGCTTCCATCATTTCTCCAGCAGCCTTTTCACCAGAAGAAACTCCCACTCCTACAGCGGAGTCCTCGACACTTGTTGCCACAGTGAGATCCACACTGACATTTTCTCTATCGCACTCTGACTCTGATCTCGATACGTCTTCTATGGATTCAGACCCAAACTTTCCCTCCTCTCCAATTTCCTGTAGCTGAGAGTGAGGGAGGGATGATAAATTGTCAACTTCACTTACATCCTGTGCTGCCTGTCCAGAATCAGAAGATTCAGCCCCGTTACCTTCTTCAACCTCCATTGGCTGTGTGTCCACAGAATCATCAGCTATTTTCTCAACACACTCCGTCTCAGTTCTATCAGTTTTATCTCCAGCCTCCCCCACAGCTGACAGGTGAGAGCTCAAATTGACCTCAACAGTCACACTTGACCCTGGTGACTCACTAACACCTACTGGCTCCATTGCTGCACTTGTACTGCCGCCCTCTACCCTACCCTCTTCCATTTCCTCGACCTCACTCTGACTCGAATCGCGACTGACTCTCCTATTGCCTGTGCTGGAGTCAGGGTCGGCAGCACCACCAGCAGGACTGGCACTAGGAGCGGCGTGTCGAGCACTTCGTCTCCGACCTGGGGATATGTCACTCTCTGTCCTGCCTCCAGACTTTTCCTGTGTCTTGTCTGTCTGTGCGTCACCTGCCATTGTCAGAGAGGGAAAATGTGTCTCACTTGTCTCTGTTTCTGGCTCGACACTCACAGTTGACACTCTGCTCTGAGTTCCACCTCTTCTGCCCCTCCCCCTGCCACGACTTCGTTTACTCACATTGCGGCCTCGTGACCCGACACCACAAACACTTGGCTTGACCATCTCTGCCAGTTCCGCGACGGATTCCTCCAGAGACTCACTGTCCTTCTGCATCCCTTCTTCCTGTTCTTGTACAGACATGGGCTTTGTGCTCTCAGAACCTGCATCAACATCACACTCAGTATCAAGAGGGGATGCCTCAGAGTTGCTTAGGGGTTTTGAGGTAGCTTGGTCATCAGAGTGATCCTTTGAATCTTTGTTCCCCTCATCTATCAGGCCTGCATCCTCTTCTGTGACCCTGAGTTCAGTCATCTCAGCCTCCACACACACAGTTGATACTTTGCTCTGAGCCCCACCTCTTCTGCCCCTTCCCCTGCCACGACCTCGTTTACTCCCACCACGACCTCGTGACCCCACACCTCTCACACTCCGCTTGATCACTTCCGCTGCCCCCAGTACAGATTCATTCTCTACTAGGGCATTCAATGTTTTCTCCACATCCCCAGCTACACTGCTTTGTTCTACATTCTGTCCATTTTCATCTCCACTTCTACTTTCTGACACTCCTGTAAGTACAACAGCTTGAGCAGTCTCAGCACCATCAGTCCTTCCATCCCCTGACAAGCGGCCTGAGAGTTCAAACTTCTCCTTATCCTGGTGCCTGTCAAGTTCCCCTGTGTTCTGCCCACCCACCTTGTCACTAACACTGGGTATTGCACTGACCATGTCTTTGTCCATTGAGCTTGTAGACTCCCGTGTCGCCGAGTGAGATTCTTCCACTGTATCTGCGGCTGATTCTCCATTAGAAGATTGATCAGCTGGAGATTCTATCTTCTTTTTGAAGTGCTGTGCACTCTCTGTCCCTTCTGATGGCGTGGAGGATGAAAGAGATGCCTGAGACCCTGAGGCACTATCCTGCGAGGCAGGGGGCTTTGACCCGCTGTCCTTGGCCTTGAGCTCAGAAGACGATGAGGAAGATGGAGTTTGCTGATCACTTGAGGTGACGAGCTTTGCCCGGTTGTCCTTAACCCCAACCTTCTTTGGTAAGGAGAGTTGCTGCTGCTGTTTATCCTTGCCAGCATCTTTAGTGACAGATTTGGTGTCTTTACCCTTTTTAATGGGGCCGTACTCCCCCGTGCTTTCAGCCTCCTTTGCCACTTGACCCTGGTCGGGATTGTGGCACACCATACAGGTCTGGCAGTACACACGCACTGAGTTGGGCATGGAGGGCCAGTAGAAGTTCTGGCAAATCTTCTGCAGCATTGGCTTGACCTCCAGGTGAGTACCAGTACTGTCACTGGCGACTCCGTGAGCCTGGTCGAGAACTTTGAGCCGCAGACCCATGGGTACGACCAACGTAAACTTACATGAGTCACAAGTCTGGAAACAGCAGAAGAGAACATCATCAATCAACTGGAAATAGATTTTGCCATTTTTCACAGTTCTGATTTGACATTTTTTTGCCTTCTGGAAGATTTCCTCTAAGGTTTTATCGTCTCTCTGCAGCTGCCTGAACTCCTCGACACTGACTGACAAGACAGAGCTCAGCAATGTATCTCTATACGCTTTCTCTGTTGGTGACCTCATGCTCTCCGAGGACTGGGAACTGGTGGGAGGAATAAACACTTCAGCCTGTGCCGAGCTACCTGTCTGTTCATCCTCATCATCAGATTCCTCATCCGACGATGATTCACTTTCTGCCTCAGCCTTCTTTTTCTCTGCCTCCAACGCCTCGATCTCTTTCTGCTTCTCTTTCTCCTGTCTCTGCTTTTCCTTCTTGGCTGCCTGTTCGGCCGCTACTTCCTTAGCCAGATCTCCCTTTACATCCACGCTGATGGCAGCCTGCAGACCTGTAATCCTACGCTTGACCATCACGGCAGGACTGTTCACCTTGGAGAACAGTGCGTCCAGTTTGGTACTGACCACTGGTGCGGCTGGTGTCGTCACACTTTGCTCAGGCGTGGCTGATATTTCAATATTTGCTTCGCCTGAGCTGTTGTCGTCATCCAGATCCATGTCCACCACTGTGGTGTCGTCCTGTGCCGGAGCGGCCTGATGCTCCCCCTGACCCCTACACGTCTGACCTGACACAGATTGTGTGGGTTGTGTGTAGTGCAAGGCTCCTGACCTATATGTAGGAACAGCTCCTGACGCATATGTAGGAACGGCTCCTTGTTGCATGGTGTACTGAGCGATTTGGTACGCCGACGGAGGAGGTACAGGCTGTGGCTGTGGGGGAGCTACAGGTGACGGCTTTGGTGGCGGAGCAGCTTTTTGGGATTTCTCTAGAGCTTTCAACTTCTTCTTCTCACCCAGCACTTTAGTCTTCTCCAGCAGCATTTCTTTCTCATAGTTCTGGGTTTTTCTGTTGAAGTCCTGGAAATGAATATAAATGATTTTTAAAATAATATGAATTGACTGCATTGAAAATTATCTGACATAAGCAAGTCTGAGAGGAAAAAAAAAGCAATTAGAGACCAACAGTTTTACCTCGCAATTCACTGAAGCTCTTGAAAAAAAAAGATAAATAATTTCTTCACAAACGGCAAAGGAAACGTTCAAGGTTTGATATATATAATGACAAAAACTGCACAGGCCCCAAAAACTGACCAGCGCCTGATTTGATCACGCCATAACACATTTATAAAATTCAGATTACATCTGAATCAGTGGCTGGCCTGCATCGGTTTAGTTGGCAGAAATGATTTCAAATCCCTAGCCCCTACCACCTGCTCTTCAGAGGACATTGGTAGCAAAGGGGAAAAACTAATAAGTAGTTTAGGTTTTCACACTAAGTTTCATTCAGCAGTTGAGTCCTTTCGTGCAAAAAAGTTAGGGAGGCGTTTGTCTTATTTCTCCATTGTGTAAAGTGACTAAACATTTAAAATTTAAATTTCTCGAAGGTTTAACCCTAAAATGATCAAATTGTGGTGCAGTGCACTGGAATGATGCATTACCCTACCTAGAAAAACAAATTGGTAATTTTTTTATTCACGATCCACACCTGTAGCGTTTGGCAAAAAAAGGGCCTGAAAACGAAATAATTGTCTCCCTCAGGCTTATATTTTTTTAAGAAAGGATATCCATTCTAGCCTCAAGTAATAAAATTACAGAGAACATTATACTCACATAATAGTTCTCATAGTGATCATCACTTTTGATGTGTTTGCTGGTTTCTTGAAAGTCTGGGCAATACACGCGGCAGAGTTTACAGTAGAAGCCAACAACAGGGAACAACATCTCCATACCTGCACAGACAAAATATGTACCAGCATTAGTGAAACGGTGAAAGGGAAAAAAGAAAACAGTTCAAATTTCATTTTTGGAATGACTTTCTTATAAGGATAATACGTTTCCTCATTTTTAGTCTTTGACTTGTTCTAAATCAAGTATACCTTGACGGAGTGATGAAACCTCAAAACCCACAATTTTTTAGACAATGTTCTTTTCCATTTATTTCTTCTCCTGATCCTTCTAATCATTTGGAAATAAGGATAACAAAGTTTTTAGTTGCTTGTATCATCTGTGGTTAGCAAAACCAAATTTTTTCCAGAGAAAATAAGTTTATTTTGCCTTTAATGTAAAATTTTCTATTTGTGGGTTGCAAGGTTGAAACCCCCAACAGCGAATAACCAATAAAGATCAGATTTGTTCCACCCAAATATCCTGTCCCAAGAGGGGTAAAGATGATGTCCCGTCACAATTATAGTGAAGCGGTCCTTGAGGAGAATTTTCACAGTGTCAAATTAAAGTCCTGTTTATGACCTGGGCCAAGCAAAAATTCCTAAAATCCTTGCAAATCTTGCAATCAATAAAGATCTCAGATATCTACACTTTATCGGTAAACTACTGCAACAAATTTTAGCAACCTACCTTTGATTCTACGCCCCACTGGCTGCCCAACCTTGGAGGTGCTCGACTTTTCAGATGTCTGCTGATCACACCAAGGTTTTTGAGAGCTTGTGATACTCTGAGGTGAGAAAAAAAAAAATACCGTCAGAAATAGAACTGTTCTGTTGAGAGAAAAATACTCAACACAAACAGCAACAAAATCTGAGTTGATCTTGAAGCATTGTGTGTGGTATGCGAGATTTACGATGTTGTTGTTGTGGTTGTTGGGAGTGAACTATTTATAGAGGCGCCAACTTCATGCTGTTTTAGACACATAAGAAAAACGGTCATTAGTATAATGTATTAAAGATATTGTCACAGCTAAATGGATGAAGGCAAGGGTACAAATAGGGAAAAAAAATAAAATAAAAATGAATGTGTCTTGCTCTTTGATGTCAGTATATTCCTTTCACGACTCATTTTGGTAAATTAACAGATGGTGCCTTCCAGATCATTTCAAGATACATTCACAAAGGCTGCGGGAGATGGAGCTATCTAAAGAAACTGTACAAAAAAATCTGAGTGAATCACAAAAATGTCATGTGAACCCATCTGCTTTGTGTCCATAAATAGGTGCTGTACCTTTAGCCACAGACAGCTCCATCATCGTGTAGTCTTTAACATTACTACATGTATTCGTCACAAACCCTCACTGAATTAAGAAAAATCCTCTAGTGGTTAGACTGTCAGACTCGTAATCAAAGGTTGTGGGTTCAAATCCCATTTTACACGGATTTCCCCCCACTTCACCCAGGTGTAAATGGGTACCCAGCTATAGACAGCGAACGATCTTGTCCGTATGTTAGTGCTTTAGCACCTGTAAAATGGAGGCTTGCACTGTATACTTCAAAGGAAGTTGAGAGGGTTTATGAATGACTTGGTCTGTGGGGGTAATAATTGATTGTAAAACGCGTAGAGCCTGCTTTTAAGCAGGGGCAATATGCGCCATACAAATGCAGTCATTGTTATAATTATATTATCATATACTACTGACCATAAGATGTTTCTCTGTGTGGCAATGTTTCATGTACAGGTCCATGTCGCTATGGACTGAGCCACACGGGGAGCACCAGTGGTTGCCGGCATCAAAGTACTCGTAGAACACTTTCTGTTTGGAGCTCGGACCCGAGCTCGGCTGAGAGGGTGTTTGGCTGGGGCTAGGCTCTACAGTTTTCTTTGTGGAATCCTGTAGAGAAACAAGGGTAGCCAAGTCACACTACATTAATCCGAGCTGTTATCAAGGCACTAAAAAATAGTTCATTAAGAGATATTTCGGCCAGAGGTAAACAATGCATTAAGGAGAAATTGTACTAAATTAGGAATAGTGAATGGCACTCGAGGCAATACATTTTAACCATGGGTCAAAAGGTTAAGATAATTTTCAAATAATGTATAAAAAAGTAAATGACTTGGAATCTTTTCAAAGTGGAGAAAAGGCCCCATAGTGTCCGTTAGGGTGTTCAGAAGTTTAGTTTTTTTCATTGCAATGTCAGAATCTTCTTTTCACCTCTGGATGTTTTAATCTTAGAAATATTGAAAACCCAGTCCCCTCGTAACTTATATAATCTACCAACATGTTTGTTATGGGTAACTGCCACGAACAAATTGTCTATTTGACAGCAATTTTTCTTCCTGTTTTCCTTCGTGCTTGAGGCTGTGGTTGGGTACCTTTTAAAGATCAAATCTGTGAGGCAAATAGAGGCACTTTTTTCACCATTTGAAAGGGAAACAAAGAGGTTGTCATGTGATACCAGTAACTCCTTATGGCCAAAATGTGACTTAGGCACTCATTTGATTGATTGCACAACATATACTTACAAATACACAAACATTTGAAAAATAAACAAAAGGGACAAATTACACATGAGTATATTTGCCCCAGATAAGACATAAACATGAAGTGTAAAAGAATTTAGAAAAGATATCCCACGATATTTGTTTCAATAAAAAAAAATGAAAAACAATTACTGAATTCAGAATAAATCCTGGGACTGCTGCTGCCAGCTACTACAAGCTAATTTATACTACGACTTTTGAAAAAGTCGTATCTTGTCGAAAAGTGATAGATTTCCCTCGCACAAAGCTCTAGTGGATACTGACCATGCTAGCCGTCTCTTTCCCTTTGCCACCGGTTGAGGGACCACTCTTGGGTGGGGGTGGTGGGGGCAGTGGCGGTAGCTCGATCTGAGAGACGTCAAACGTCGACCATGTACTGGTCGTTTCTTTCTTCATTTGTTGCTTGCCGGGATCATCCTTGGAAGCGGCGGGGATTTTAGAAGTGTCTACTTTTCCAGCAACGTCTTTGCTGGCAGAACTCTCCAGAATTCTGGCTGGTTCTGTCAACTTCTTTATCTCGTTTTCAGTATCTGCTACAACCTTCATATTTGCCATGAGGAGTGGATCTTTTGCTCCCAGTCCTCTCCGATGACAAGTGCTCATGATCTCAACTTGTTCTCTCCTCAGCCGTTCAAGTTCGGTCTTGAGTTGGGCGACTTTAGCCATCTTTGCCGCAGTATTTTCTTTTGGCGCCACTGGTGCCTAAAAACAAACAACATAATAAATATGCTTTACATTTATTTCATTATTTCAATTTTTTTTTCAGAGATAGTCTCTTGGAAATTACATACAACAAAGGGTTTCAAAAGGAAGGATTTTCTGAATGAATTAATTGTCAATCTCCACCTTGACAAGGCATCAAAAGCTAAACTAATAAAAAATAATGTTTATGAACGCCTTCAGCAAAGCTTCACAGTAATTACTAACTAATAGTATTTGTAAGACTCAAACAACAGCAATGAAATCAGATTTGGATATAGCTAGAGTTAGTATAAGATACCAGGCTGTCTACTGGCACAAAAGCCATAGCTCTCCTACAGATATCATGGCAAAAGCTGTACATTCTTTACACCCCCCCCCCTCCAGTAGGTTTTAGGTTTTCAATACTAACATGGGGGGGGGGGGGGGGGGGGGGGATTAAAAAAAAAAAATGATATTGATAATTGTGACACAATACATGGTTATCTCTAACCTCAAGGAATCATTCGCAAATCAAGAATACTAAATTTCAAATCACACAAACTTAATGCTCTGATGAACAAGTATTGTCAACACATACCATAATTTTAGCACACTGCACCAACATACGACTTTGGCCACCCTCAAGTAAAAATTTGAAAATTAATCTCTACCTAAAACTGGTGCTCTCTTTGTCAGTATAAATTATAAACAATGAGTTTGCCTACTTTAAAAAAACAGTGTGGCTGCCTGCCAGGCAAGGAATGATTCTACATTCTATTCTCTATGTAGGTCAAGTGCTCATGTACGTCTGAGATCAAGATCTTACATTCAGTTATCTGAGTTCTAGCATGGCTATGCAACATGAAGAGGAATATACGACTTACCTTTGAGGGCAAAGACTTGTCTTTCCCCGCGGAGGCCTCTACTGTACCTGCAGTCTTCTTTCCCGAGTTGACACCTGGTTCTTGCTTCACTGCCTTGGGCACACCACCTTTAAGGTCTCCTCTAGCCTTCGAGACTGCAGCGTCAGAAGACTTTTTCTGGGCTGGAGAGGGTGATCTTCGCCTTCGATCACTGGAATATTTCTTATCTGATGTTCTCCTTCGTTTGTCTCTAGATCTAGACCTTGAACGCCGTCTTGAAAAATAACCCTGCCTTCGTCTTCCCCATGGCGATCTTGATCGCCTTCTTATGGGTGACCGCGACCTTCTCCTCACGGGAGTCCTTGACCTATCCCGACCTCTGCTCCTTGACCTCTCCCGACCTCTGCTCCTCGATCTATCCAGCTCTTTACTTCTTGACCTTCGCCTGCTGGTAGATCGGGATCTCTGTTGATCACTGGAGTCAGAGGACTGAGAGCTAGGTGAGCGAGACCTGCGCTCCCCAGTACTTTTTGGCGTCTCAGGAGGCTTTGCATGTGTCTTGCCTTGGCCATTGTCCACATCCTGGCTCTGCAGACCACCTGTTGGTGGAAGATGGCCCAAAGTCTGATGTTTGTCAGTTGGAACAGCATCATTATCCGGATTTTGCTTGATTCGGTAATCCTTATCCAGACTATCGTCACCCACAGGCTGTCCAGCCATAGCAACACCTGGTGGTAAGGCAGTTCTTTTTAGCCTCGGTTCTTGGCTGTAAGGGTCTGGTGAGACAGCTCGCTTTCTCAGAAGACTAGCTGAAGGCTCCTCAAATGCCGCTCTTGGTGGCTCATCTAAGTCTAGACCACGTCCATACTTTGAACCAGCACGCTCTTTTTCAACCTTCATGGCTTTTGCCAAAGCAAGGATATCAAATTTATCTACAGGGACGTTGCTTTCTTGCTTCTGCCGCAGTCTAGAAGTCGGGAATGGAATAGATGAAGGTTCCTCTTCATCAGGGTAATAATAGTCTTCGTTTTGTGATTTTCCTAGACCTTGAATTCGTTTGCTGATGCGACGTTCAAGATCATCTAGGAGCTTCTCGTAACCACTTTTGGTGGATACCTCAGGCAAATCCTCACGCAAATCGGAAACTCTAGAGCTGCGACTTTCCTGCTGGTCTCTACTCGATGATCGCCTGCCGCGGTACATGGATAAATACGCATCCAAGAGTTCATCCCGATTACCCTTGTAGCTTCTTGAATCCCGGCCTTCCTCATCACTACTATGTAAAAGAGAAGCTATCTCTTTCAAAATCTTTCTCTTTGACTTTTCATCTTCATGTTTCTTTTGACGAGCAAGCTCTTGAACTCTCTTTGATAAATCATAACTAAGTCCGGCAGTTTCAAGCATTTTGTTCAATGATAAATCAAGATCAACATCTTTTTCTTCTCTATGAACCTCTCTTGATGGCCAGCCAGGTTTTGGTCGGAACTCAGCTGGAATAATTTGTTGAGATTCCCTCTCTCTTTGAACATTTGGCTGATGCCTGCTTGGATTCAAGGACTGCCTCCACTGCTCATAAAGCTTGTCTTGAACATCATCATACCTGTCATGTTCTTGTCTGCCTTTTGATATTTCTGGTTGCCTTTGACCCATACTATGTGTGTAGGACCTATCGTAGCCGGGGTGGTGCATATCATCAGCATAGTCATCATCTCGGTCACGATAAGCGGCTTGTGGCTTACCACTTGCAGCTTTACCATGCTGTAGTGATGAGGACTGAGTCTTCTCACCAAGCATTTGTAAGGCTTTCTTGATTGTATCCATAGCTGATGTAGATTCAGTTGGCTCATCTCCCTTGACCCTCTTTCCGATGGCAGCCCTGTGTTCCACATCCTCTTCTGATGCTAGCATTTGAGATGAAGATTGGGAGGACTTGCTGTAAAAAGCCACGGTTTCTGAAGATTTGCTGTGGCTAGCTTGCTCTAGTTTTGCTGTGGCTTTAGATATACCTGCAAGAAGGACATTCTTCACTCGTTCATTCTGAAGAAGATCATCTATGTTCACACCACCTGAACCCGTGGTATCTCTCTTGGTACTGCGAGAAGGCTCGCCCTCCTCTGCAAAACGCTGCCGATAGCTTGGATTATCGAGGTCATAATGCTGGTTGATTTTGGCTGGTCTGGGCACATCTCCTGATCTGTCATTTGAATGTGGGTAGGCAAGTCCACGGCGATCAGAACCAGGCTGGTCAAAAGATGACCCTTGTCTCTGAAAGTTTAAACATTACATGACAAAGTTAGAGATAGGCTCTTCACGGGTAAAAATCATTTATGTATAAAATGTAAGACTGCTGTAGCTGGTACCTGCTGGAGAGAAAACACCTAGTAATAAGAAAACAGTTAATGTCATAAATGATATGTGAATCCCGGTCCCCGCCGGCGACTGAAGTCAATCACATGGCAACACCAAAGTTTCTACTAAGACACACCTCAGAGGATGACTAGTTACCGGTACCATCTAATTTGTAGGAAAAATTCTGTCTGTAATAAGCCATCAGGTAGCACCTACCAGCAAAAAAACCAACAACCTTATCACACTTCAGTAAATTTATTACATGGGCATGCTCTGGTGGCAATCATACAATGTGGGGATTGATGGGCAAAAATTACTTATTTTCCTTTCATGCCATGGGTGTGCCAATTAAACATGTTAAAAAACAACCCTCAAAATAGCACTCTATTATATGCAAATAGTGACGTCTTTCACCCTCTCAAGGTTCTTTATATGAAGGGCTGCAGCACAAAACAAAGGGAAGACACTGAGAAAACAGCAATTTACTGTTTTCATTTCACAATGTTTGTGAAGGAAGAATCTATGATGAATCCATGATATTTAGAGCAAATAAAAAATAAATTGCTTTGTGATTTTTTCTGAGCCAAATGACTCGGGTGTAACTAGATCTAGAATCTAGTATCAAAAGTGACATAACTTTCTTTTTCAATTTTTTGCACAATGCTTTTTGTGATGCAGCCCTTCATACTTCATGTTAATGTAGAAATGTTTTTTGTGTGTGCGGTTTTAATTTTCATGTTTTTCGCGAAAATAAAAACCACGCGAACATTTTCAGTAGAACGCAGTGCAAAATAAGCAGCGAATGAGCTTACGAAAGGGGCAAAACACCATATATAATACTATTCTTATTCTCAATACAAGTTTTATAATGTTCAATCAAACGTGTGGCTCTGAGGGAATGTATGTGTGAGCTTTGTGACATTTTCCTTTCTTTCTTTCCTTGAAATGATAATATATTGTTACTAACAACTGAGAAATTCGCAAAAATTAAAACCTCGCAAAAATGGCGAAGAAACCCATTTTTACAGTAATTTTTTACCACAGCCTCTGATTTCTGCTATGATGTGTAAACGGGTTCGAATCTAAACTGAGTCCATTGATTTTTCACTAAGAAATCAAATATCATAATGCAACACCAGACTAATTCACACACTTCTCCTGAGTTCCCAAATTATTATAATAAAGGTTAAGTGTTTGAATTTGAAGAGCAGCTGGAGACGTGGTCAGAAGTCACTCATTATGCAACTACAGCAGACTCCGGATAAAAGTCAATGTCCTCGGGGGAGGCAGGAAAACATCTACTTATCCAGAAGATTGACTTATCCAGCTATGAAGGCCGTGTCCGATTTTGTTGACATCGACCTGGCCGGAGTAAAACTGTTGTTTATAGCGATCTTTCTTTTTCAGTTGACATGCTGTTAGCTGCAATGCTGAATTCCTTAATGACAATTTTTTGCTTTTTTCCCCTCTCAGCGGCTTCGATGAGTTCTATTTTGCGTTTGAGGGGCAAGATCGTCAATTTACTTCTATTTCCAGCCATGATGTTGTTTTAGTTTTATGTACCGTAACTTGACAGCGCACTAGATAGTGACGGAAACTATTTGACCCGATGTTTGGCAGCGAAGAGAGTAGAGCAATCGGTTTGCGCTGCACATCGTGCGCGTGATGTGATCATGAAAAAAAAAGGGTCACGCATAGAACCGTGCTCTGCTGGGGGTAGGGGGAGGGATGCGCATGTGTGATAGTCAATCAAAGCCCTCGCTTGCTTAACTTGAGCTTGTCCGGTGCGGAAACTAGCATACACATATGTTCTACCATCTTGGGCTGAAGGCCCGACCACTGACTACTCACTATGCGTTCATTTATAGATAGATTGGGGACAAAGAAGCCTTGTGTTGATTTGAGGTGGTGGGTCGGGAGCGAGAAAACGCGGACATCAACTTGAACTTAGCCGATCATAATTTAGAGAAAAATAGATGAGCGGGTCTTAGAATATAGATCTACTCAGGCGATGTGTCGAATAAGTTGATGTCAACTTAAGCGGCTCTGTTTTACAACAAAATGTAAAGCACGGGGGAGGTTCTGTGAAAAAACATTTACTTATCCCGAAAATCTACTTAAACAACGTCGACTGTACATCCAGATAAACTACGGCCTATGGACAAATCCCCCCGCTCCCATTAATCAATTGGCTAAAACTAAAACAGAAAAGACGCTGGCACCCCTATAATTATAAATCAAATGGGCGAGTGAAAATAGGACTGATTAATTCATCCTAGACCTGTGAGCGCCGGCGGGG
>JAUKPP010227462.1:0-13753 GCA_032273245.1 Phyllaplysia taylori | reverse complement strand
AATATTATTATTATTATCATTAATATTATTATTATTATTATTATTAATATTATTAATATTATTATTATTATCATTATTATTAATATTATTATTATTATTATTATCAATATTATCAATATTATAATTATTATTATTATTAATATTATTAATATTATTATTATTATTATTAATATTATTATTATTATTATTAATATTATTAATATTATTATTATTATTATTATTAATATTATTAATATTATTATTATTATTATCATTATTGTGTTCTGTCCAGATGAGCCATAAGCAGCAAATCCTAAAGTGGAGAAAAAAGCCGTTCGAGGTCAATTTGGGTGTTCAGAAGCAGATATTTTTTCATTACGGTATCTGAAACAATTTTCAGATCTGAATCTCTTCACTATAGATACATGGGAGAATTTGGTCATTTTCTGCTTCAACTCTCCATAAATGTTTGCTCTGTGACAATTGCCAAGAGTACATTGTCTAACAATAAAGCCGTTTTTCTCCCCCTTTTCAGTTCTCACTTGGGTGTTTGGGCAACTTTAAACAATCAAATCTCAGGGCCTTATTGAAAGTGTGAGATAGAGAAAAAATGTTGGAAAAAATTGGTGGGAAAAAAAATGACAGCTAGATAGAGAAAAAGATTGTGGGCAAAAGTGTGATAAAGAGAAATTGTGTGAAATAATGAAGGAAAAGTAATTTCATCAGCTTGCTTCACATAGACTCCGAACAGAAGTTTAGATTACTTAGAATTAGTTGTTTATAGAGACGCCAGCATCTTTGATTGTTTTAGCCATTTGGAACAGGAAGAATTTGCCATATCATCAGTAGCCACTCCCAGATACCACAGTATCTTCCAGATACCCTACCCTCGACATTCCACTACACGCGTTGTGATGGGACTGTTACTACCTGGTTTTGTTTGGTTACCAGTTTTACCTCCCCTGCAACACTGTAAGGTCATTTAAGAGACGGGCTACTTCAACCCTGCCTGTCAGGGCCAACCCGGGCTGAGAGGGAAAAAATCCCAGCAGAAAAAAAATAGATCGTCCACGATCGGGGATCGAACCGGGGTCTTCCGCATGACAGGCGAAGAGCCTAACCATTACACCACAGCCCTGGTGTTACTACCTGGCTGTTCTGCTGTTAGTGGACACATCCTCCCAGGGCTGGCACGTGCCGCCAGAAGTCATGTGACCTCCGCAGTTACGCTCCAGTCGACTCAGCAGGTGCCTGGCCACTCCCTCTGCCCGGCGCCTGGCGTGGTGCGCTCTCTGCAAAATGGCTGTCACTTCCAGGTCCTCTTCCCCCTCTGGGCCTCCTGGGGATGAAAAGATCTATGTTGGTCAAAACTATCTCACACACAATAGACATATCCCATACTCCATACAAATAGTAACAACAGAGGGATTTTTTGGACAGGAGGGGTCAGACCTGCACCTAAATGCACTGCAATAAAAATAACTCTCTTTTTTTCTAGCATAAAATCAAGTAAGGTATTAAGCTATCGAAAACTATGACAGCAAAACAGTTGGTCGACGGTGGTTGTGTTTCTGGTTTAACGCCTACTACAACATTATAATAAAAGTAGAACGGAAGAAATCACAGCAGGATGAAGCCTGAGTCTCCTCATCAATATTTGGTCATATGGAGTTACTGCTATCACATCACCAGGCTAAAACAGCCAAAGAAACTGGCGCCTTTATAAATAAATAAATCGAAACAATCACATTAATGCTTCTATAATTTTTTTTCCATCTGCACACATAGGCGTATTAATGATAGGATCTAATCAAGACCTACAGAAGTAAAGGTATCTGCGAATCAATACTTTGCCGTCACGAAGTGCATACAGTCAAACCTGTGTGAGATGACCATCCAATGTCGGGAAGAAAAGTAGTTGTTTTAGACAGGTGATCGTCTTAGAGATTATATTTAAAAAGAGCTAAAGCATAACACCACAGCACCGGTGAGGACCGAAGCTCAATCCCCATGCTAGGACCAGCATCTCCATTATTCCTTTGACGATTTGTTGATCCTCTTGGGAATTTTTGTTCACAATGGCATGTAATACACATGCACATCCATCAAATGCTCAAATACAATACGAACATTACAAATACACATGAAATACAATGTACATAAATTCACTCATTTCATTTCGCTGGTTGTTTCGCAAAGGAGGGAATATCATGAAGAACATAATGATTTATTCGCCCCTATGTAATAGCACCAGCGATTTGTCCACACGCCATTGCTGGTCACTGCTGTGCAGGTTGACCCTGAATGCAGGATGGAAGTAGCCCGCCTCCAGAATGACCTAACAATGTTACAAGAGATTTGAAATACCAAACCAAAACCCAAAAACTAACTCACCTAGCCCCCCGAGTCCAGCGGCGCGGCAGTTGGCCAGCAGGACACCCATCTCCGTGTCCAGTAGAGCGGTCAGCACGTCCTGTGCCTCCAGGCAGTGGTCGGAGAAGGCGGCCGCCAACTGCATGGCCGTGTTGTTGGACTCGTACTTCCCGATGAGGACGCTCAGACGCTCCGCCTGCGACTTGCTCTCGTCTAGCGTCGCTGTGAGGACGTCGTTCTGCGCCTGTGTACATGGAGAAGATTGTTTTGTTCTGTTGAGGATTTTGTTTGTGTGTTTGGTTGGTTAGAGGTTTAGGGCTGCATCGACTCTATAAGGTCATTTGAAGTTATTACTGCATTATCAACACTATAAGAACATTAAGTGTCAGGGACTGGCGCTGTGGTGTAATGGTTTGACTCTTCGCCTGTCATGCGGAAGACCCCGATCAACTCCGAGCGATCTGGTTTCTTTTACTGCTGGGATTTTTTCCCTCTCAACCCGGATTGGCTCTGACAGGCAGGGTCGAAGTAGCCCGTCTCTTAAATGACCGTACAGTGTTGCAGGGGACGTAAAACTGGTAACCTAACCAAACCAATTCTGAAACCTCCTTAACTGTCTTGTCCCAGCAGAAAAACACCCAGATCGTCCGCGATCGGTGATCAAGGCGAAGAGCCTAACTATTACATCACAGCGCCGGTACAGGATTCAGAATGGAATGACTTGGTCTGCTGGAGTAATAAAGAGTGTAAAGAGCATAGAGCCCAGTGGTCGAGTGGTTAGTGAACTCTGGTTCACAAGAAATGTCAAGCAACGTTGGGTGTTGCCACCATCAGAATGGGTGTCCATTGCGGTGTGTTCTTGAGCAAGTCACGTCAACCCCAGTTCACTCGGGTGCTGTACAATGACGACCAACAAAGGCGTCAGTATGGTTGTCAATGAATAACATGTTTGCCTTTTTCAACTTATAAATGATTGTATTGTTCAATTTATTTGATGTATGCATACACATGAACATGCCATTGTATCCGAATTTCCCTACGGGGATTAAAAAAAAGTCTTCATTATCATTTTCATATATAAATGCAATCTATTATTGAACTATTCTTCTCTCACCTTGAGATGGTCAATGCGAGCCTGCCTCCGCTCCAGCTCCACCTCAAACTCTTTCATGGCACCCTGTGGGGAAGGAGCAGAAACATAATGAAACCTCTCAGTTTTTTTATTTGCTTTGTTGAGGTTTAAAACTGCACTACCAGCACAGTAAGGTCATTTCAGAATCAGAAAACATACTAATCGAAAAAAATTCATGAGACTCACAACAAAATCATGATGGTTGGCCACTCGGAATTATTATGAAAACACTAGTGCAAATACCCGTCCGTTGCACAGGATAATATTTATTTTGTCTCTATTATAACAATGGTACCTGTATCCTTTTCTCTGTCCATCTTTCCAGTATACTTTTCTTAGAGACTAGGCGCACAGCCACTGTTGGAACCCACACTTGGTACTTCTCCCATTCCCAAAAACTTCAGACCCAGGAGCACAATTTTTCCTATTTCTAGAAGTGCACACCTAAGCACTTGACCTGAAAACCACTTTCATAGTGAAGGTATAGACAAGTTAAAAACATAAAGTTGAGAACGAACTTTTTCGAAAATATAAAAAATAATAGCATGAAAATGTGGTTTGTTTTATTGATTACGCCAGCAAAGCACGCAGTTGAGATCAAGACGAATTTTTTTAAAGTCCTAAACGATCAAAATCGGTTGAGTAATAAAGTCTGGAGCCTAAACAGAAATAGATGACCCAAAACTCTCACCTGAGCAAAGTCCGAATGGCCACGAGCCCCCGCGGTTGTCATCAGCTCGGCCATATTGGAGCCGTCTTGCACCGACTGGACAAGGTGCTCTGCTGTACTTGTGCTACCAACCTGAAGTAACCAAGGTCAGAACGGGTCAAATAGAGAAGTCAGGAACAGTTATATTAATAAGATTGTATGTTGCATCAGTAGTCTAATGGTCAAGCTGCTGGACTTGTAATCGGAGGGTTGGGGGTTCGAATCCCAACTCGTGGCCCGACGTTGTGTCCTTGGGAAAGTCAGCGGAGCAGTAAAACCCTAAGAAACCAACAAGCAGACAAGACTTTGTCCCTCAACACAAACAAACAGTAGTAAAGGTAACAATACACAACCAGAAAACATGATTCATGGCATCTGGTAGACTTATGGGAAAGACATTTTCCACAGGACTCCTGTCTTCATCAGGTTCATCAAAGAAAAATGTGTCGCAACACAATGAAATCAGGTGCTCGTCAATTTTTTGGACATTTTGAGTTATTGGTATCATGTTAAACCTTGACCATTTCTCTAGCTGCCCGTGAAAAAATTATCAATTTATCTTGTATAGAAGTCAAGATATTTTCACTTTTGATTATGGAAGAGTCATCTACTATCAGAAGGAAAATTAGAGAGAAAAAGGCTACTTATGTTTCCTGGCCTTCAAAATGGCACTCTTTTTCATTCTGACAATGTTTTTTTAGTATAATAAACCATGAAATATGTTTTTAAGTGCATATAAAAGGTACTAGTTTACTCAAACCCCTCATGGTGAAAATTGTCTGAGACTCAAAAAAAGGCTGATAACTCTGTTCCCCTTGTTTTGATGAGCGCCCGATTTAACGGCGATGCAACACAAATATACAGAAGCCGTACTCACCCCCATCATGGCCACCTCAGATCCCAGAATGCCTTGCATGTCTGCGGCACACGTCCTCAACTTCTTCAGCTCCGCCATCTTGGCCACGGGGAAGTTATCAGACTCCGAGCCTCTCCTGGATCACGAAAGCGTAAAGTAAATCATTGAAATCTATTTCTACTGAACATTAATTTTTCAGAGCATGATTGATTTATATGAGCGAGTTTTAGTGATTTGTGAAATTTAATCTTTAGCAGAACTTATTTTTTAATTCTATAATTGTCTAGGAGTTATTTCACTCTTTGCGCTTGAAATTTTAAAGGGAAGGCACTATACAAATACCATTATTATCATTTTATAATCATTGTGTTTGTTCGGTGGTTGTTGTTTTTCTCTTTTACTTTTACAGCCCTATTTACACTTCAATTATCATTCATTCCTATGAAGTGGTCGTTAATACCAATGAAGTAGAACATTTTACAACTCTAAACTCTAGAACCTCCAAGCAAGCTGCATCCTCAAAGAATGATGGAAAAGAAAAATAGGGCGATCAAAGACAAACTGGAAACAGATAATAAAGACATGAGCAGCTTCTCTGTTTCTAATTCAATTATACAATCTAATACTTCAGGCACAAGTGAAGCTACTCAACATTTAGACTCGACTAAATGCTCCACTCCATAGCAGCGAAATGCAATATGTGAGAAACTGTCAGCTCTTAACACATCCCGCCAGCGCGTGATTGTGTGAACTACAGAAGCACGACAGACTATGGAATACAGAATTTAGTAATAATGGATTGCATTCATATAGCGCATATCTCAATTACTGGCTCTATGCGCTTTACAATCTATTAAAGTAGAATCAAAGTGTTGACTAGCTTCCTGCATCCCAGCACAACAAGTCAGACATTACTAATACTGGATACCAAATAAGGACAGAGGACACAAAAAAAAACCCAACAAAGAAGACTTAACCAAAAAACAAAAAAAACCCAAAAAAACCCTCAGTACAAACCTGTCCACCCCAGGAGGGGGCGTGGCTGTCTGTTTGGTGGGCGTGGCCACACGACTGTGGGAGGGGCTACTGGCTGACGTGACAGTGTGCAGGTGCTGTTGGAGGTCGTAGATCTGGGACGAAGAACGAAGGGACACGCATAGGAAAATTATGGGGAGGAATTCCATTTGAAAAAATAAAAATACAATCACTTACTTGCTTGACTTAATCCTCTTTCCTCCTTGTGGAGCATAGGGCCACAACAGTTGCCTCCCATTTACTACGGTCCTTGGCGGTCTTCTTGATGGTAATACAATGGATGGCATTTTAAAGCGTCCACTTAGGAGAATTACTTTGTTATACCTTCTCTATGTATTATTAAGCAAGTACTAGATCTAGACACACAACCCGCTTTACCAGATTTACGTCCCTTGCAACACTGTAAGGTCATTTAAGAGACGGGCTACTTCAACCCTGCCTGTCAGGGCCAACCCGGGCTGAGAGGGAAAAAATCCCCGCAGAAAAACCCCCAGATCGTCCGCGCTCAGAATCGAATCAGGGTCTTCCGCATGACAGGCGAAGAGCCTAACCACAGCGCCGGTGGAAGGACAGTGATGACATGTGGAATTAGCATGAGACCTACCTTCTTGACCAGTGCCTCCTTCTCCCTGACCAGAGCGGTCATCTGCTCGGACATCTGTCCCAGCTCCACCTCCAGCTGACTGGTCTGACGTCGCAGTTCTTCGTTGTCAGCGCGCAGCATGCCCATCTCCGTCTTGGCCTGGAAGGAAGAAAAAGTAAAAGGTAAATAAATAAATGAATAATAATAAATAACAATTTTATTCATCCCCGTGGGGAAATTTGGATTACATCGTGCATACATGTGATTACATCAAAACACAAGTTCTCTACCAATACTAACATCGAATATAATACATGGTATATTTTTGCATCACAGTAAGTTTGGTTTTGTTACCAGTTTTACGTCCCCTGTAACACTGTGAGGGCATTTAAGAGACAGGCTACTTCGACCCTACCTGTCAGGGCCAACCCGGGCTGAGAGTGAAAAAATCCCAGCAGAATAAAAAACCAGATCGCCCGCTCTCAGGGTACCAGAGAAGGTTTCATTTTCAATCTCTAAACTGCAAAAGGTTTGATTACCCGCTTTACATCCCTTCAACACTGTAAGGTCATTCAAGAGAAGAGCTATTTTGAGCCTGCCTGTCAGGGCCAACCCGGGCTGAGGAGGACTAGTCCGACTAGTCCCAGCAGAAAAACACAGATCGTCTGCACATGGGATTGAGCTGTCTTCCGCATGTACAACATAGAACCTAACCATTACACCACAGACACCAATACTCTGCAAAAGATAAATCTGATCACAAATTATGTAATATACAGTATTTTTTCTCTGCTTTTAAATGTCATACCCTGTAATAAATTAATGGCACAATATGAATGAATGAGTAGTAGTAGTATTATCATCATCATCATCGTTGCCTTTCTCACCCTGGACCAGGGTATAGGCCACAAACTAATACTTTCCATTTTTCTCTATCCTCGGCTAGCCTTTTAACATCATTCCATGACTTTCCACTTCTCAGTACATCATTTTCTCTGACTTTCATGGCTCTGATCCCCATCCTATCGGAGATGGGCTTAAAATTCGGATGTCCCGCCTCGTAAATGGGTCTAGTGGTTAGCCTGCCAGATCGTAACCAGAAGACTGCGTGTTCGAATCACAGCTCAGGCCCAATGTAGTGTCCCTGGGAAAGTCATTTTACACAAATTTTCCTCACTTTACCGAGGTGTAAATGGGTACCCAGCTATAGACAGCAAAAGATCTTTTCTGTATGTTAGTGCTTTAGCATCTGTAAAATGGCAGCTTTGTACTGTATGCTTCCCAGGAAGTTGAGAAGGTTTCCGAACGACTTGGTCTGCTGGGGTGACAATTGATTGTAAAGTGCACAGCATGGGTGCAAACATACAGCCCCCAAAAAGCCTGCAACCCAGGAAGGCAAATTTTCATTTGCCTGCAAGATTTACGACGCGTCGTTTTTTTAAATATTTTACGCATATTTTTCCAATCTCGGCGACACGGTTTTGCCGGCAAGGTGCCGGTCAGAGGGTTGATTTTGCCGGCCAGCCGGCTACAGCTGTCAATCTTGCACCCATGGTGCACACAGCCTGCTTTCGAGCCGGGATATGCGCTATATAGATGAAATTTATTATTATCAATATTCTAAATGACCATAGTGTCGCATGGGGCGTTAAACCCAAAGCCAAACATCAAACCTGAGGGTCAAGTGAGAAGGTGGTGTTTGAGGTGCTGTGTGGTAGAGTACACGGCCGAGTGGCTCGGGGTGGGAGTTCTGGGGGCGCCTCGGACCCTGGGGTGTCTCCAGTCGACTTTGTCATTGACACTGGCGGAGCAAGCTGGGGATGAAAGGATGGAGAATTGTTGGTTTCGATGAAGTTATATAATAATAATAATAATAATAATAATAATAATAATAATAATATAATAATAATATTTAGGTTTATATAGCGCCTAATCCCCAAAAGGCTCGAAGCACTGTACAGTGCACATTGATGTCCAACACAACTGACAAAACAAAGACAGAAAATTTACATCTAAAACGAATTTATACACACCTACATTCATCAATACACACTCTTGAAAACTACTGGCACAGGGTGGTGTTAATAAATATGTCTTCAGACTTTTCTTAATTGCCTTTTCAGATGTCATAAGGCGTATATCTTCTGGGATTGCATTCCAGATCTTAGGGGAATCGAACTCAGGTCTTCTGAGTGATAGGCGAAGAGCCTAATCATTACACCAAACGCCTGTCTACACCTTGAGTCAATTGTTTTCATAGATAGGTCTGAGTAACAAGGGTGACACAAAATTGGTGTAAAAAAGCAACAAAGATAGAGTCAAATTAAATTAAGACTCAAATCAGGGATGTTTTTTTTTTTCCTTTTATGTCCATTATTTCTATTTTCACTAAGATCATTTCTCAAACCCTTAAGTAGTCTCATGCATCGTTTTCATTTTAGTTTTATGAAATAACTCTCTTTCCATTTGCAAAAGCAACTTTGCAAGCTTTCAGATCTAGATTTGCAACACAATGACAAGGAGAAGTATATGACAAGACTTACTTTCCCGTCTTCCATTCCTTCCTTCTTCTGTCCATCAGTGCCTGCATTCCCAACATCAGCAGCGCTGTCCGAGGGAGTCGCCTCCATGGGTTTGGCCGCCATCGCAGTTTGGATCTCGGACACAACTCGGCTGAATTCTTGGCAGATTTCTGCATCTGGGAATTTCATTAACTTGTAAATACATACTGTTCTCTTAATATAAAAAAAGACGAGGATGAAAGTCGCTCTCATCAAAGATTGTAAAGGGAATAAGATGGAACACTCTCCCCTTCTGTATCCTATAAAATGCGTCCCAGGAATGAATGGTGCCTCCAAACGGTGGGTAACCTTTTGATGTAAACAAAGTGACACTCTTCTCTTCCG
Source organism: Phyllaplysia taylori (assembly GCA_032273245.1). Lineage (NCBI taxonomy): Eukaryota > Metazoa > Mollusca > Gastropoda > Aplysiida > Aplysiidae > Phyllaplysia > Phyllaplysia taylori. The sequence goes on along the minus strand of JAUKPP010227462.1, from coordinate 4,180 downwards.
TGTGCTAGAAAAAGTGCCCCACAGTGCACACCAGCGCTCCGAGCAGCGGTTATTTCATTGCTTTTGTTCACACTTCAATCAGCTGATAAGGTTACCCGACATCTGATAGCGCCACTCATTTTAGGGAAACAATTTACCCTAAGTGTGAGGTCTTTACTCTTTTATGGTCTTTGCTCTCGTGCAGAGATGCTGCTGTCTGGGATCTCAAAGGTTGGGTTTTGTTTTGTTTTGTTTTGGCTGAACATCACTGAAACAACACTGTAGGGTCATTTAAAGGACGGGCTACTTCAACCCTGCTTGTCAGGGCCAACCCGGACAGAGGGACATTGTCCCAGCAGAAAAACGAAGATATACTCTATCAAACAAACTGTCCCACGCAGGCCTCGAACTCACGTCCCCTGCGTGACAGGCGAAGAATACCAGCGCTGTGGTGTAATGGCTAGGCTCTTTGTCTGTCATGCAGAAGACCTGAGTTCAATCCCGGTTGTGGACAATCTGCCTTTTTTCCTGCTGGAAATTTTTTTCCCTCTCAGCTCAGGTTGGCCCTGACAGGCAGGGTCAAAGTAACCCGTCTCTTATCTGACCTTAAAGTGTTGCTGGGGACGTAAAACTGGTAACCAATCCAAAAACCAACTGCAGAATAAATCAGCGGTACGTCTCTCACCTTTCTCATTGAGACTTTCCCCGTCAATGCTGTGTGTGCTCTGGGCCTGGTCAGACTCCTCGTACTCTTCTTCCTCTCTGAAACAAATAAAATTGGTGTTGAAAGTTTAAAATATAATATAGTGACTCAACACTGAAGTCCGAGCAGACATTTTTATTGATCATAAAGATCACGTTCTTGGATCAAAATAATGGAATTTTTATTTGGTTTTGGTTTAACACTCCTTGTAACACTGAAACAGAGATACCAACCTGGGAAGCATACAGTGCAAGCTGCCATTATACAAGAGCACAAAATACTAACATAATGAAGAGATGATCTTTCCCTGCCTATAGCCGGGTACCAATTCACACCTGGGTGAAATTAAGAAAATTTGTGTAAAACTCGTTTCCTAACGACACAATATTGGGCCCCGAGCTGGGTGTTGAACCTGCAACCTTCGGGTAACAAGTCCTGCAGCCTAACCAACAGACTACATCTACAGGACTCTGTCTAGTTATGAAGCTATAGTTTAAATCGTTGGTTGTTTTGCATAGGGGCGAATAGTACAAGGACTGTTGCGGAGTATTCGCCGCTCTGCTAAACACTCAGCAAAATGACAATTTCCGTCGTTTGACCCACCTGATGACGTTGATCTGATGTCTCTCTAGTTTCTTCCGCAGCTCTGCGATCACGCTGTGTAACTCAATGATGCGCTCCTCATAGCGGGCCGTCAACTGTTCCAGCCGATCCTCGAAGTCTGATGGACCCAATTTGCTCTCCGATTGGTTCTGTGGACATATAACGTACAGATATGGCTAAAACAGAGCCTAAAGAAGGTGGTCCCTCAGTAAATAAACAGCTATTTTCAAACTAAATACAAACACAATAGGTTGTGCGACTAGTCGGACTGTTCATGGGCTGCATTTTGGCGTTCTAGAATTATTGGTATCACCTGTAAGCCTCTTTGGTTTCCTTTAAAAAAGTTTTAAAAGATGATCTTGCTAGTTCAACTACTCTGTAAAAATGTTTTTTTCCGCGTGGTTTTAATTTCCGCATTTTTCTCAAACTTGGAAAAAAATTGCGAAAATAACAACCATGCGAAATTTCCCCTTCTTCTTTCTTTCCTTGCCATAATATCTTGTTACTAGCAGCTGAAAAACTCATGAAAATTAAAACCATGCAAAACTGGTTTGTCTCAATTTCGCAAACAAAAAAAAAGTCCAGGCGAAAAAAAATCTTTTTTTATACAGTAGGCACTGAGATGTGATCGTCTAAACTTTCCCAACCACACATCCAGGCAAGAAATGAAAACCAGGAGTGCAACTTTCCGATATTTAAGAAACGCGTACACCTAAGCACTTGATCTGAAAGCCACTTTCATAGTGAAAGCATGGAGAAGTTAAAAACATTGTGTTGAGAACAAACTTTTAAATTTAAAAAAAAAATAACAGCATGCAAACGCTTGTTGGTTTTAATGATTACGCCAGCAAAGCACACAGTTGAGATCGATATGAATTATTTTAGCCCCGAATTATCAAAAGTGGTTCAGTAATAAAGTCTGGAGCCTGAACAGAAAAAATACACATTTTTTCTTATCATACATGTAATAGATTATGATTAATCCTCCAAACCTACTTCCCTGTCCTTATAATAAACCAACAACGCTGATACTGCCATAAAAACTACAACAAAATCTAGCACTAACACTGACCTGTTTGTGTGGGTCCTGTGGGTTCCGGTCAGAGGTCAGCCGGTGCATGTGGTTCTTCAAGTCAATGATTTCTCCCTTCAGCGAGGTCAAGGCCGCAGCATGCAACTGTAAAGAAAAAAAGAATTGAAACATTGAAACTCAGAAAAAAGCTAATTAGTTTGCTGCTATATTTTTTAGCAGGGGCTCATTGGTACCATCAACACTGTTTGACTAGGTTTGGTTACCTGTTTTACGTCCCCTGCAATACTGAAAGTTCATTTAAGAGGCGGGCTACTTCAACCCTCCTGTCAGGGCCAACAAATCTTCCCAGCAGAAAAACCCCACATCGTCCGCACTCGGGGTTGAACTCAGTTCATCCGCTTGACATGCGAAGAGCCTACATTACATCACAGCGCCTGCACACTGTTTGGTCACTTTGGACATTGACAATACACCTGTAACGCAGAAGACCCAAGTTTGATCCCCATGTGTGGACGAGCATCCACGTCTTTCGCCTACGATCCGTCTCTCTCGGCATGGATTGGCCTCGACAGATTTGAGTCCTGTTTAGGTTAATAATAATTTTGATGAGATTTTCTGTTTGCTTATTCTTTTCATCTGGTGGTTATTTAGAACGTATTCATTTATACAGAAGTCAGCTATTTTGCCGTTTTACCCTCGATAATAGCAGGGTGGAGCCTAAAACCGTTGGCACCCTGTGCTGATGTCAAAGGAAGTAGGAAGTGATCATGTAACTTTGAAGATAGGCGCGGGATCACATGACTTCACTTTGCGTTCAATTTGCGACATAAAGGGAGGTAAGTTTCGTCTCTCGGTATTCTTTCTCTCCGATAATACATGATATTAATGTCTCATGCTGGGGAGGCTTGCCGACCGACCCTCTTTTTCTCTTTTCGCACCTGAACGGGGCGAGGCGTCGAAATGACATTTTCCTCCAGCAGGTAATTCAGGTTGTACATGCATGAAAACGTACGGGATGGAGAGAAATAGAGAGACAAGAGAGAAAATGGGAAGAAAAAGAGAGAGAAAGAAAGAGAGAGAGAGAGAGAGAGTAAGAGAAGAGAGAGAGAGAAAGAAAAAGAAAAGACAGAAAGAGAGCGATAGGAACAGATATGGACAAAGAAAGAGAGAGAGAGAGAGAGAGAGAGAGAGAGAGAGAGAGAGAGAGAGAGAGAGAGTTTATAGAATCAGAGGGAGAGGGAAAGAGAGAGAGAGAGAGAGAGAGTAAGAGAGATAAAAGAGTAGCCACGGCGAGGCGTCGACATGACATTTTCCTCCAGCAGGTCATTCAGGTTGTACATGCATGGAAACGTACGCCACGTGCCAGAGGGTTGAAGATTTGGGAGGGAAGGGGGGGGGGGGGTATGGAGAGACAAGAGAGAAAAATGGAGGGAAAGGAATAGAGAGATAGAAAGAAAGGGAGGGAGAGAAAAAGAAAGAGAGGTAGAAAGTGTAAACGGAAACGTACGCCACGTGCCAGAGGGTTGAAGAGTTAGGAAAGAGGGGGATAGAGAGACAAGAGAGAAAAAAGGAGGGAAAGGAACAGAGAAAAAGAAAGAGAGAGAGAAAGAGAGAGAGAGAGAGAGAGAGAAAGAGAGAAAGAAGAGATAAAGAGAAAAGAGAAAGAATGTACGAAAGAAAGAGAGAAAGAGAGAGAGAGAAAGAAAGAGATCAGAAAGAAAGAGAAAGAGAAAAAAAAAGAGAGATGAAAAGAGAAAGGAGAGAGAAAGAAAGAGCATGGTTTTGGTTACCAGTTTTACATCCCCTGCAACACTGTAAGGTCATTTAAGAGATGGGCTACTTCGACCCTGCCTATCAGGGCC
>JAUKPP010227240.1:0-13755 GCA_032273245.1 Phyllaplysia taylori | reverse complement strand
ACAATACAAAGGCCTATGTGACCAGCACAAACAAGGAAAAGAGAGTAGCAGAGAAGACTAAGGTAGGACGAGGGGGGGAGGGGGGGAACTAATATCTTGCAATTGGGTAAATGTCCTGGTCATGGGAGTTAATGCTGTGAGGTTGAACTAAAGATTAAACTAAAGGTTGTAAAGATTAGAATCGCATGAGGTGAAGGAAAAAGTTGTTTCCAAAGCATTTATCAATTGATGTGTATGAAAAAGTTATGGGGGTGAAAGGAAATAATAGCAATTCTTCATGTTGCCAGTACATGGCTGGTTGTTTCGCAAAGGGGCGAATACTGCAAAGAACATTGGACAATTCGTCCTCAAACAAAACTACCACTGATATTTTTGTTTTTTCAGATCTCTACGCTGACTATTTCAATTGTTGATTACTGGTAGACATTTTAACTTATTACATTTACAAACTTTTCAGGGAGACCGTGTGTTGCTGTTCAGTCAATTCACCATGATGTTGGATATTTTGGAGATTTACATGGAACAGAAAAACTACAAGTACCTCCGACTGGACGGACAAACACCTGTGCCTGACAGGTAAGCTAGTTGAGGCTATTGAAAACACTGGCTTGGGTGTTGTTGGGTTTTTTTTGTGAAGGGGGGGGGGGGGGCTGGTTTGTACTTTAATACCTCTTTAACACTCTATGGTTTGGTTTTTAGTTTCACATCCATTGCAGCACTGTAAAGTCATTTAAGAGACTTCTGCCCTGACTGTCAGGGAAAACCTGGGCTAAAATGGATGGATCCCAGGAGTTAATTTTTCTTGTCCTCCTTGGTAATCAAACTCAGGTCTTATGCTTGATAGGCAATTAGCCTGATGATTACTCCACAGATGCTGGTGCTCTCAAATGATATGTCAGTGGGATTTCGTAACATGGAACATCAGGCATAGCACTACCTTAAAGTCCGACCCACAATATATTGACTCTGGGCTGACCAGTCTTAGCACTGTTCTCATCATACCAAGTGTAATCTTTTTGTATGGAATTGTCGGAGTTATATTCCAAGTGACAACAATACTATTAGCACATGAACAAATGTGGTATCTTGAGTTGAAAATGGCATTGTTTTGGAATAACTTTTTTGCCTCTCTGTAAAGTTGCCTTTTTTAGATATATGCTAGTTTGCTTCCCAACTGTTGATTTCAGAATGCACTAAATCTAATGCCATTGTTATTTTTTAAATGTTCATTTTGTCTCCAGACTTCAACTGATCGATAAGTTCAACGTGGATCCAGAGATCTTCATCTTCCTGCTGTCGACTCGAGCAGGCGGGCTGGGCATCAACCTCACAGCTGCTAACACCATCATTCTACATGACATTGACTTCAACCCTTACAATGACAAGCAGGCGGAGGATCGCTGTCATAGGCTGGGGCAAAAGAGGTGAGAGCACAGGGGAATCATGTTTGCTTTTCATGAACATTAGTAGATTGTAAAGCGCATAAAGCCTTTTTTTTACTTTGAATGCAGACATCATGGCTGATTCATCATTCTTCTGTCGGGAGGGGGGAGGGGATTTGTTATTTTTGTATTTTGTACTTTGTGTGTTGCATGGTGAAATTGTTTTGCAATGTTGAGTTATACATGTTTTGAGTAGGGGGATAAAAACTGTACTGGGTCATATAACCTCTCAGGTCACTTGAGGTTTATTCTTCACATACCAGGTTCATAGCAAAAATCAATAGATCTACATCACCCAATCACTCAAAAGCAGTGGGGAAGTCCAGATATATTGCTCTGACGCTAGTGTTTTCTACAAAGGGGTTTAAACAGTCTTACAAAGATACGTATTGGATATTCTGAAAACACAATGCAGTGATCTGTTCATTTGGCTACAGCATTTACATAATACATGCAACAGAAATTGAAGTGTATGTACAAAATATACTCTCACATCCCAGTCTAGCTTTAGGTGACTGAATGCAGATTTTCACCAATGTTCTCCAATCGTTGTCCTCAGAGAAGTGCACATTGTGAAGTTGATCTGTACAGACACTGTGGACGAGGCCATGCTGCGCTGTGCAAATGATAAACTCGCTCTGGAGAAGGACCTTACAGAATCCAACTCTGGTGAGATAGGGAATTCCTCTCATACCTCTTTATCAACCTCTTGCTTTCCTGTGCCTGTGATGCTTCTATATGCTTTACTTTTTTTTTCTTTGTTACTGTCTTTTTCCCCTTTTTCCTTTTTGTATCTCAAAGAGTTGTGTTTTCATACATTGATTTCTGTGGAGGGATAAAGAATGTAAGGATTTTTTTTTTTTAAGCAATTAGCGCAAGACCAGGTCCTGCTGCCCTGAAATACAGACGATAAAGACATTTGTTTTGTAAAGTAAATGAAGCATGCTTCTTTAGTGCCCGCACTATGTTGTAAAAGGCCTGGAATCAAAACTAACAGCAAGCTTCGTTTGTGTATCAATACTATCATTACTTTGCTGTTTTTACCAATGATAATTTTATTAACTTTTTGCCTCTTAGTTTTTGTTATTTCAGAACTTTTTGGCACCAGCTATGATTTTATTAACTTTTTGCCTCTTAGTATTTGTTATTTCAGAACTTTTTGGCACCAGCTATGATTTTATTAACTTTTTGCCTCTTAGTTTTTGTTATTTCAGAACTTTTTGGCACCAGCTATGATTTTATTAATTTTTTGCCTCTTGGTTTTCCATTTCAGAAGAAACTGAGGAGAGTACCAAGGATGTGGCAAATCTCTTGAAGCAGGTGCTGAAAGCTGGACAGCAGAAGAAACTCAAGGAGGCTGGTCAAAGCAACAGTGCCAGTGGCAGCTCGGCAAATTCTTGACCATTGTGAATTTAAGTTGTCACCATTAGTAGAGACGCATCACTTCATCATACACATCATAGTTTGTGTTGTATTTGTACATAGGCTACTGGTTCACCTGTACACTGTCCCTGGCGTTTGTGATGTTGGTGCCTGTTGTAAAGTGCTGAAAGTTATATATTTGACACCAATTTTGGCATTGCTACATTGATGTGTGTGCTATTTTGTGTATGGTCAATTTTAGAAATCAGGTTTGAAGCTGGCTTTGGTGAGAAATTTTTAGACAACGAAATGTATATTAAGAACTTTTTGGATTTTTAGAACTCTAGTCTTTTTTGCTTTTTATTTCATGGAGCATAAAAGACAAGCTCATCTCTTTACCAGAATGAAAGTTTTCACATTTATTTTTAACATTGCCGAGGGATGTTCCATTCACTTGGAATTGCAGCAAACACTCGGGAAAAAAAACTTCACAGTGTATTCCTTTTATTTTCCTTGCCATAGATAAAAAAAGTGAATGACGGTCAAGCTCTCTTATGCCTGTTCCCTATCAGTGTTGAGTGTGTAAAAGAAGAGGAGACAAATTAATGTAGTATAGTCAAGACTGGATATAACCAACACAGTCCAATCCGCAAGATGTCAATACACTTATAAAGTCAACATCTTTTCATGGATCTCTATATTTTTCCTTTTGTGTTTTGTTGTTCTTGTTTTGGATAGTGTCAATGGCTTAGCAGTGATTTCACTCAAAATCTATTAATTTTTGCCTGTTGACATTCTTAAATAGGGGCATAACGGTCAAATAAGAGGGATTGAGATGCTTTACGGGTGTTAAGAAAACATGTCTGCAACAACAGTTGGAGCAGAGTTCCAATCAGGTTTGACTACTCGCTTTCTTCCCTTTGCCCAGTCTGTCAGAATCTAGGGGATGCGATCGCCACACACCACCTGCACATGACACACAGCAATGACCTCTGACAGACTCGAGAAACTGAAATTGATTGAAATAGCGGATTTGGATTGAATTAGATCTCAGTTCAAAATGTATAAAAAGACAACAGGATTTCAAAGTGTACTGAGGGTGCTATATCTTCAAAGTAAGCTACAATGTTATAACCATATTATGTTTTAAGTGTACTGAATGAGTGTGTGCGTATGAGTGCAATCTCTTACTATTGAGCAGTATCATGGGATGCTTGCCTTTTCTGTCAGTAGAAAGTCATTTAACTCTTGAGTATGTATTGGGAAAGATAATGAAAATTTAATGCATAAGAATATGTTTTTTATTTCTAATGAAAAACCATGGAAATCAATAGTCTCATGTCTATACAGACACAGTGAACGGAGTAATACTAATAATACAGACGGGAATTGGGATTGAAGAAACTCACTGTCTGGTAAAGCCTGAAAAGTAAATGATAAAACTTTTCATCATGTGTTGTGCAGCTTCAATGTCGCTATCATTGTCTTTCTGTTTTCCCTTCATCCGGATTCTTTCAAGCGATCTCCTCTTAATCGTTGTGGCCGGCCGGCAAAATCAACCCTCTGACCGGCACCTTGCCGGCAAAACCGCGTCGCCGAGATTTGAAAAAAATATGCGTAAAATATGGAGAAAAAAACGACGCGTCGTAAATCTTGCAGGCAAATGAAAGTTTGCCTTCCTGGGTTGCAGGCTTTTTTGGGCCAGTATGCTTGCACCCATGATCGTTGTTCCTTTCTTCCTTCATTCAGCTACTTCATCCAGCCTGTCTTGTACAATATTTTGCTGAGCTTATATTGGAAGGCACAACTGAAGGAAATATTAAATTATGTCTCATTTATAGTTTTGTTGTTCAGGCTAATGTCAGTGTTCAAGTGAATGAACGGTTTTGTCTTATTTTGTGCACAACATATGACCAATTTAAAATACATTGTGTAATTTTTTTGTAATCAGGGCGTAACTTGTTGTGGTTATAGGTAAGTTAAATTAAGATTTTTTGTGTTGATAAAGTCAGTGCACATCTACACACGTATTTATGACAGAAATCCAAACTTGAGCTGACCTCTAGGGAGCTTTCTGTATGGGCTGGGCCATCTTTGAGTTGCATGCTTCGTTGCGTTAAATGACAGGAAATGTTCAGATCTCTAAAAAAAAAAAATATGCCTTGTTGATACATCTGTAGCTAGAGAAGACTATTTTGACCATGTTTGTAATAGATTGTTTCTCTGGTGTTTTGATCTGTAAGCCTTTTCATTTCTTGTTATTGTCTTGGATATGATGTTCTTGTTGCAGATAAAATAATTGACCATGGTTATTTGTTTACATTGAAGACCACGCAATGTTTTTCACACTTGTGAATAAAAGTTTGTGTAGTACGACAATTTTCCTTATTGTTCATATTTTTATTTATGGCTGAGTGAGGAATTGAAAGAAAGAACCAAGACAAGCTTTTCCGTCTTCAATTTTCTATACACTCAAATCTGATATATGTGATTCTGGTACAACAAGTCATGGTGCTTCCAATATATGGCCTAAGTCTGACTAAAGCCATTATGGAATAAGCCTATTACGTAATTCCCAACATCATAGTGCATCATTTGCTATTACATATGTTCAAAACTGCCGGGTAATTTTGCTAATATTTAGTATTTCCAATGTGTTTTTTACTTGTAACATAGAGTGGGGCCAAATAATTTTTTCACCATTATCTCAGAAGTGCAAAAACTGAGTTAAGCCATATTGGAAACACCATGACGATATGTATGATATGATAGATGAAGCAGTTCTGTTGAATTCAGGTACAGTGGTCTCTCACTCTGCCTGAATGTGCGCCATACAAAGGCTTTGCTCAAACAGATGCTTTGTATACAAACAATGGAAAAAGTCACCAATCAGAAAACCTAGGATCAATCCGATGTCATGATGACCAATCTGTCCTCCCAGATGCTCTGATGTGATTTGCTCCTTCTACTTTTTCTAAGTGCTGGTATGTCCTCATCTTTTTTATGGGTGGCTGGCAGACATTCTGGTATGGTATGCATTTTTTCTGCTGGGATTTTTTTCCCTCTCAGCCCAGTCGGCTTTGACGGGCAGGGTTGAAGAAGCTCGTCTCTTACTTAAATGACCATACAGTTTTGCAGGGGACGTAAAACTGGTAACCAAAAAACAACTAGGATATACATAACTTTAAAAGAAATGTTTGCCACTTTGTGTACACACTGTGATATATAGTAAAGGGAACTGGCGCTGTGGTGTTTTGGTTAGGTTCTTCGCCTGTCATGCGGAAGACCCCAGTTTGATCACGAGTGCGAACGATCTGGGGGGTTTTCTGCTGGGATTTTTGCCATCTCAGCCCGGGTTGGCCCTGACAGGCAGGGTCGAAGTAGCCTGTCTCTTAAATGACCTTACAGTGCTGCAGGGGACGTAAAACTTGCAACCAAACCAAACCAATAGTAAAGGTAAACATTGCTCAAAATTAACTTGAAAAATTTCAAAGTTGTTTCTGGTTCTTATTATTTTCGAGTCCCGCCTGGTTATATTCGTTTACCATTAATTTGTGCACTATCTTGATTAGAACTGGAGCTTTCAATCTCAAACAAGTTCATGGGGTTTGCCCCTCATGAGACCACAAGCTTCTCTTGTGTAATACCGCAGTTAGGCTCTTTGGCTGCCACGTAGAGGACGGAATGTCGATCCCCTCTCTGAACGAGCATCCCTGTCTTTCTTGACAAATGTTTGGTTTGATTTTGGTCTCGAGTTTTACGTCCCTTGTATTACTGTAGTGTTATTTAAAAGACGGGTTAACTTGATCTTGACTGTCAGGGCCAGCCCGGGCTGAGAAGGACAGATCTCTGCAGAAAGGCGCAGATGCTTGTCTCCACACGAGAATCAATCTCGGGTCTTTTGCGTAATAGGACAAGGAAAAGCCTAACTGTTGCACCACAGACACTGGTTGCTGGGATCTTATGTTACTGTTGGCCCTAAAGACCCCCCCCCCCCCCCCCCAATAATTTGTTGGTTTTTTTTTTTTATCTCGAGCGTTTCAATGGTCGTAAAAGTAAAACCAAACCAAACCAATCTCTCTTTTCTTCATTTTTCTCCTCTGCCCAAATCCCTTGTTTTTCTGTCTCTCCCCTTTCTTTCTATCTCTCACAGAATGATAATGCTAGTGTCACTGCGCGTTTTTTAGATCTTTAATAAAATTCCTCTAAGGAGAACAACGTTACCGGAAATTTAATTATTACTCGGCCCCGAAATGACCGTATAGTGTCGATGGAGCCGTAAAACCCCAAACAAACAAAGCACCGCTTCCGCCTACCAAGCGCAGGAGGTCGTTTGAGCAGCCCTGTCGTGGGTTCGACAACCAGCTGTGCCAACTTCAAGCCTATCACGCTCTCCAAAAACAACAAAAAGGCGCACTAAAAACACCCAAAGACCCCCCCCCCCCCCCCTCCGTAAAAAATAAATAAATAAATAAGTAACAGGAACGACTTGGTCCTGACGAGAGGCAAGAGCGAACTTGGCCGCCACTAAAATGACCAAACAATGTTACAAAGAACGCAAAACGAAAACTAACAAAGTTCTCATTACTACGCATACCCAGGAGTGATTAAGCGCACTGAAAGTTCACCTGAGTACAAATTTTTATATCAAACCAATGTTCGCATGACCCGCGGACACTACACCATATTTATTATAGGACTTCTACATGTACATCTAATTACTCCCGGATTAACAGTTATATCTATATTCTCCCGGCTGTGTTTCATTGTAAGCATCAACAGCTGTACAGCTTCTCATCCAAACTGCCAGTGACGTCACGTATTTTTCACGTCTGCCGTTGGTCGTCTGAACAACGAGGTCCGTTAACTCCACTGATAAGACAGCATCCTATTAACGGTCAAATCAGTGCCGGTCAAAGACTGACATTTTTAACATTTACACCAGGATGCGCCCTGAACTCAACAAAGGAGATAATGAAAAATAAACAGTACCTTATCAGAAAACGGTCGCAAATGGTGTCATCCAAATTTATCCCCAAAAGTCCTGGTAACCAATACTATTATTTACCGGTAGCCTACTTTGCTTTTGGACCCACCCCTCCTCTTCACACACACTCGCACACACTTTTTTTTTTTTTTTAAATTTTGATTTGTTCTTTTTATGGCATGTAAACAGGATATTATTTGCAATTCTACGCAGAATTATTGTAGATCGAATGGTATAAATTGATGTCTTCGTTGAGGTGATCATTCAGAAACAGCTTTCGACAACAGACGAGTCTTGCAAAGACCACCATCATTACCGACAATTCTTTACAGTTTTACCACCGAATTCCCGCTTGAGAAAGATTTCCCCTCTCTTCTCAGCTTCTGTGAACAGGTAAGAAAGGTTACTAATGTTATCAATAGACCTACACTGTTGTTTTGTAGTTTTATTACCAGATGGGTTATTGGTTTATTGTTGGAATTACTACATGGCACTTAGGCATACTACTATTTTTAATAAGCTTGTTGTTATGCTTTCATTGGGTCTAATAATGCTAATATATGTAGGCCTACAATGTATTACAATTATCCTTGTTATTGCAGCACGTACTATCATTAAATAAACTTATTATTGAGAATTATATGTATTTAGTCTTTTAGCCTATTATTATCCTTTCTCACTACCGGTGCATCAGTCTACCATCTTATACCTTTTTTCAAGTCTTTTTTTTTTTCGTTTCCAAGTGATAAAAAGCTAAAAAAAAGATAATAATAATAATAACAATAATAATAATAATAATAATAATAATAATAATAAGACAATAAAATAATGATAAACCCCATCTTGATTTCTCTGCGTCTAGAATGGGAGCAGGAATTTGCTGGAAAGGAACAGTTTTCTTTTTATTTAGCACGTCGCTATCACTTTATTCTCAGTCATTTACCCCCCCCCCCCTCCCCCCTCTTCTAGTTTAAATCCTTTTAAAGATTGATATTTGCCATCATCATCATTATGGTTTTTAAATTTTTAATTTTTTTTTTATCTCAACCTTGTCATCATTATTCCGGCCTCCGTCATTTACCATTCGATCATCATTAGAGAAGTCCGTTGCCAAAATTCAATGTAATTTAGATAGAAAAAGTATCTATGAGCATCAGATAAAGCCATTGAAAGCATTCAAGAGAACACATGAATAAAAGACACGTGGTCCAGAATTCAGAAAAAGAAGAAATTTGGCCTTAACTCTCTTGACTCTTGACGGAGCAGCAGATTATAAGCTCTTTGGTGCAGCGTTGTCGGATCTCAAAAAGAAAAAACGCTAATTAGACGGTAAAAATTGCCGAAAAGTAGCCAAAGTGATTTTGATTTCCCGTTAATAGCAACAATTGGTAAAAGCACAAACATTTTAATGATATTAAATAGAACTACACGGTACATATTGAAACATGACTTTTTACAGTGGAAAAGACTATATTTTTTAGAACAGCTTACAGTCCCGGCAAGGAAATTTCTAATCATAGACCTACTCATAAAAACAGCTAAATTTAGCCACAAAATATCGAACCTAACAACAGCACAGCCAGTTGACGAAAAGCAGCCAGGAGAGGAATAAAAATATGTTGTAAGCTATCTGAACAATCTCGTTCTGCCTTCCTTTGCTTCTTCCTCCAATAAAAAAGTTCAATTAATTGTATAGCGCACGTGTGAGTATGAGGTAGGGTTGATCAGTGGTCATCCATTCCGATGGTGAAACACTTAGCATTGCTTGACATTCTTTGTCAACATGAGCTCGTTATCATCACTAGATCACCGAGCCCCCTCCGATAACTAGGATAGCCACAGTCATTATTATTGCGCTATGTTTAAAAAAAAAAAATCCTTATTGTGGATAGAAAAATAAGTGGCTCCAACGGGGGCGGTGCAATAAGGGGTCTTATGGGATTCAAACAGGGTCGCGATTGATGACTTAAACAATTTGGTTTGGTTTGGTTTTGGCTTAACATCCATTGCGACACTGTAAAGTCATTTAAGGGACGGGCGACTTCGACGCTGCCTATCAGGGCCTACCCGGGCTGAAAGGGACATCGTCCCAGCAGAAAAAACGGAGATGTACTCGATCAAACGAACTGCCCCACACGGGCCTCGAACTCGCGTCCTCTGCGTGATAGGCGAAGCGCCTAAACATTACACCACAAACGCCGATAAACACGTTGGGTAAAGGAACACACAACACAACGGCAAAGCACAGCTTGATATAGTTTTAGTGAATCCCCCAAAATGAAAAGGAGAAATGTTAAAAAATACAAATAATTTGACGAAATTTCGGTCAGACACTAGCCTTCTACGGGTCTAAAGAAAATCTCATTAGAAGTACAAAAATGTACATGTATCTTTGACGCTACAGCTATTACATACAGTGTACACTAACTGTACACCGCTTGTGCTCAACTTGCTTTGGTTGATTTAATTTATTGTTTTCTCTAGTCCCAGCCTTTCTCCTTTACAATTATAAAACAGATGACCGGCACTGTGGTGTAGTGGTTAGGCTCTTAGCCTATCACACAGGGGGCATGAGTTCGAGGCCCGCGTGGGGCAGTTTGTTTGATCGAGTATATCTCCGTTTTTCCTGCTGGGACAATGTCCCTCTCGGCCCGGGTTGGCCATGGCAGGCAGGGTCGAAGAAGCCCGTCCCTTAAATGACCTTGTAGTGTTGCAAAAGAAGTTAAGCTAAAACCAAACCAAACTTTAAAACAGATTAGCTGAATTTCGGATGAGTTAGTGTATACGCACTGCAGAATTAACAATATTATTGCTCTTATGTTTCAGATATTGCAGAAACAGCAGACGATAATGATTTTGGGCTTTTCCCTCGTCTGCCTTGCCGTGCTGTCGTCAGTCACCAAAGCAGACGATCACGCCAAACGTTTTGGAGGAAGCGTCATACACGGATGTTCTTGTCGCGTGATTGATGGCAACATTGAGTGTCCTTGCTGGGCAAAAAGAGATTTGGATAAAGATTCGGATAATGTAGACATTGCTAGACGCTTCGGCGGAGGAGTCATCCACGGCTGTCCTTGTAAAATGGTGAATGGACACATTGAGTGCCCTTGTTGGGCAAAGAGAGACTTGGATAAAGACATCGATAATGTAGATATTGCTAGACGCTTCGGTGGAGGAGTCATCCACGGCTGTCCTTGTAAAATGGTGAATGGACACATTGAGTGCCCTTGCTGGGCAAAGAGAGATTTGAGTGATGATAAAGATGAAGCTGTGGACATTGTAAGGAGGTTCGGGGGTGGAGTAATCCATGGTTGTCCTTGTAAAATGGTGAATGGACGTGTTGAGTGTCCATGCTGGGCAAAGAGAGATTCGGATAATGTAGACATTGCTAGACGCTTCGGTGGAGGAGTCATCCACGGCTGTCCTTGCAAAATGGTGAATGGACATATTGAGTGCCCGTGTTGGGCAAAGAGAGATTTGGATAAAGATTCGGATAATGTAGACATTGCTAGACGCTTCGGTGGAGGAGTCATCCACGGCTGTCCTTGTAAAATGGTGAATGGACATATTGAGTGCCCGTGTTGGGCAAAGAAGGATTTGGATAAAGATTCGGATGATGTAGACATTGCTAGACGCTTCGGTGGAGGAGTCATCCACGGCTGTCCTTGTAAAATGGTGAATGGACATATTGAGTGTCCTTGCTGGGCAAAGAGGGATTTGAATAATGCAAAAGATGAAGCTGTGGATATTGTAAGGAGGTTTGGGGGCGGAGTTATCCAAGGATGTCCTTGCAGAATGGTGAATGGAAGGGTTGAGTGTCCGTGTTGGGCTAAGAAAGATACAGATGAAGAAAAGAACATTGTAAGGAGATTTGGGGGAGGAGTCATTAAAGGCTGCCCTTGTAGAATGATGAATGGAAGAATCGAATGCCCTTGCCGGGCTAAGCGAGATGTGGAAGGAAATTAAAGGTTGTCCTTGCTGTCTTGTCAACGACAGGATTGCGTATCCAAGCTGGACTGAAAGGGAGGCTGTGTAAACGATCTCAACTGGACCAAGAATCTCTTGAAAATTGTACATGTTCTCTTCACTGTAAAACGTGTTTTTTTTCTTCATTTATGTACCATGTCCTTCGTTTTTCTCATCTGACCATCTATTACATGACCGATCATGCCTACTTGTGATTAAACATGTGATGCTATTTTGCAAACAAACAAAATATTCCCAAGAGTTTGATTTGATTTGATTTTACGCCCCATAGTAACATTAACACTGTAAGGTCATTTCAGAGGTGGGGAGGGAATTGAATCTCCAACTTCTGCAAGACAGGGCGAAAAGCGCCATTGCACCACAGATGGTGGTTACTTTGGTTTGGTTTGGTTACCAGTTTTATGTCCCCTGCAAAACTGTAAGGTCATTTCGTCGCTTCTATGACAAAGTGACGTAAAGGTCAAAATTGCGGTTTTGACTTTTTTAGCTAATCATATTAATGGCGCTTACATCTTTACTGTGACAAAGTGATTTGTTTGAAAAATGTATACTTTTTGAGATATAAAAAGTATGAGTGACGTAAAGCTCCCCAAGAGGAGCAAATTATCTTTGACAAAGCGACGCAAACGTTTGCGCCGGAGGACGCAGCTGCTCCAGTAACCGCTTTCTTTTTTATCAAAGTGGCGTAAACCCCCCTCATCGTGCAAGAAATTGCTATTGTATATCTCCACTCATGCTATTTTTTACAAGAACATTCTTGCGCAACAATCGCTTGCGACTTTATTCAAAAGCATTCATAGAACAGTTAAGTAAGAAAATTTAGTTGGGCCAGCTCTAACATGTTTTGCCGTCTTTCTTATTATACCGTTGAGACTAGCCCCTCAGTTTTGGTCATGTCATGTCATTTCAAAAGTTGGGCGTATATTCAACTTTTGAAAAACTATGGTTCCCGACAGCAGAAGAAAAAGAATTTTAGAGCCATCCAATGCTCCATTCCACTCGGTATCTTCTCGAGATATCAATGACAATTCACTTTTAAAACACACCCCATCCAACAATGCCACTGTTCCAGAAACTTTAGCTAGCCGTTCCAGTGTTCTAGGAACCCCAACCACCTGTCCAACTGTTCCAATAACCTCATCCAACCGGACCATTATTCCAGAAACCCCACGCACCCCTTAAACTCTTCCAGAAACCCCACTCACTCGTTCCACTGTTTCAGAAATCTGTCTCACCCGTTTCTCATTTCCAGAAATCACACTCATTCGTTGCACTGTTCCAGAAATGCCACCCACCCGTTCCTCTTTTCCAGACACCCCACCAGCCAATTTCTCTGTTCCAGACACCCCAACCACCCACTGCTCTGTTCCAGAAATCCCACCCACCCGTTCCCCTGTTCCAGAAACCCAACCAACCCATTTCTCTGTTCCAAACACCCCACCACCCGTTTCTCTGTTCCAGACACTCCACCAACCCATTTCTCTGTTCCAGACACCCCAACCACCCACTGCTCTGTTCCAGAACTCCCACCCAAACGTTCCTCTGTTCCAGAAATCCCACCATTCTTCTCTCTGTAACAAACACCCCAACCACCCGGTCCTCTGTTCCAGAAATCCCACCCACCCGTTCCTCTGTTCCAGACACCCCAACCACCCACTGCTCTGTTCCAGAAATCCCACCATTCTTTTCTGTTACAAACACCCCACCCACCCGTTCCTCTGTTAAAAACACCCCACCCACCCGTTCCTCTGTTACAGACACCCCATCCATCCGTTCCTCTCTTACAGACACCCCACCTACTCGTTTCTCTGTTACAAACACCCCACCCACCCGTTTCTCTGTTACAAACACCCCATCCACCCGTTTCTCTGTTCCAGACACCCCACCCACCCGTTCCTCTGTTACAAACACCCCACCCACCCGTTTCATTATTTTAAACAACCCCTCCCCCTCCCTCGCAAATATGTTCCAATGTTA
>JAUKPP010227129.1:0-13758 GCA_032273245.1 Phyllaplysia taylori | reverse complement strand
AGAAACAGACACTATCACTATCTATCAGCCGTGCCCCCCTTGCACTCTTTTATCTGTGTTGACTTCCTTGTTTTGGGCTACTATCTCTTGACTCTCGTGACCTTATAAGGTTCTATCAGCGACATTGCTATCTAGACAAACAGAAAAAAAAAAAAATCTTCATTTAACCAACAGGGAATCTTGAGAGTAGAAAATTGGCACTGGGTAATAATACCCTCTAAAACACAAAAAAAAAATAATGACGTACTGAGCAAAGTACATTACCCATTTTGCTTTGAAAACATAACTTCACAAAGCCAAGACAAAAACAAAACAGAACAAAGCGTGTGTATTTTACCGCGGTGGGTCAATTTATTACAGATTCATACACATAAGGAATACACAGAAACAAAAGCCTTGTACAAAAAAGTTGTTTTAAAACATTAACTGATTTAATATGCAAGTTTAAAACATTTGTTGACAAATGGACGGACATATGTTGAGAGGCCACATTCTAGAGAAAAAATATCAGAACTTGATTCATTTACTGAATCAAACTGATATATCTGTCGACCTTATGTGAAAATATAATATACTCAAGTTACGTAAAGATATTGTAATTGACTGGTATGCTAATTTGGCTCTAGGTTACCTCTGAAAATAAACTACAAACATATTAATATGATAATTATGCTCCCAGTAAAAGTGAGCCGTCGAAATGCAGTTATTTGAATGAGTTTCAGAACACAGAATTAAATAAAATGGAATTGCTACGACAAACTAAAGTTAACAAATTTGGTGAAATCTTTCATGATCACATGGTGCCCTAACATGTGGCAAGTATAGGGTTAAGAAAGCATACAGTAAACTATTTAATATCCTGAAAAGCCGAGAATGGAAAAAACATACAGTAGAACCCACATATCTCGATGTCTGTTGACTCGACATTTGGTTTAAGTCGACACAATTTGGAATTTCCATCTTTTTATTCATTTACTACATCGACATCCCTTAAGTCAATTTTTTTTTACTCAAAATGATTTCAATAGTTCTAACAATGTCAACATATTGTTAGTTGTTTTGCATAAGGACGAATACTACAAAGCTTTCAGTGGAGTGTTCGCCTCTTGACAAAACAACCAGCGATATATGCGGGCTCTACTGTAATAACATAACAGAAAATGGTCATGATCGAGGGCGGATGGAAATGTGCCAGCAGAATGAACGAAGGTGAAAAGGTCAAGTTCCAGCAGTCTCTGTGATTGGATGAGTAGGAAGTGACGTCACTAACTGTATGGAGTGGAATTTGGTATGAAGGATGGAACTTTAACCTTCTAACTTGAAGGTAGATCAGGTTGACTTTTAGTGGAAATGATAAAAAAATACTGTTGTGTGAACTCTGTAATGGAATGGAACGTGTACTTTCTAACTTGAAGATAGATAAAGTTGACTACATCTATTGTACTGATACTGAACAGACTTGGAGTAAATATATAAATTAAAATACTGACACTTGGATTTGGGTTTGAGGAATGGAATATTCACCATCTACTTTCTAGTTACTTTCTAACTTGACAGACAAAATGGTTTCCAACAAAAAACAAAAAATATTTTTTTTAAAAACAGAAAAGAAAGAGAAATTGAAGACTGGTATATAATATGTCATCTGGAATGAGGAATGGAACTTCAACCTACTAAGTTAAAGGTGGGTTGTGGTGACTTTCAGTGAAATAAGAATATACTGTTACATGGACTCTGGAATGAGGACTGGAACCTGTACTTTGTAACTTGAAGATAGATAAAGTTGACTACATCTAATGTACTGATATTGTACGGACTTGGAGTAAATATATATAAATTACATCACTGGTATGTGGATTTGGGTTTGAGGAATGGAACATTCACCGATTGAATTGAGAGAGGGTCATGTTGGCCTTTAGTGAAAAAAAAGAATGAAATGGAAAAAAGGAAAACTATTATTTTACAACCCATGGAAAAATCACTTTGTGGATTCTGTACTTCTGCGACCTTGACGTTCTACTCCCCACTTTAGTGACTCCATCCATCCAGAAAGCCAGCCTCATCGAATCAGTGTCAGAGATCAGAGAGTGTTTAAAGTATGTTTAATTTCCTGCAGAATAGCCGGCTCAGCAAAAATTTCTGCTAATTTCCTCTGAAATGCCACATTGATCTTGAGTGAAAAGACCTTGAAACAAACTCTCTTCTTGAACAAACTCTCTTTCACAGAAGAGAACACAAGCTAAGTAATGAAATCAATTGCTGGTCAAATGTACCATTTTGATTCACAAATCTAATATCTACATCAGCAACAGCTTTCTATTCTAACAACTCAAGCAAAAGTTCTAGCAGAAACGTAAGACATAGTTATATAGCAGTATAGCAGTGTGCCACCAGGAGGACAAATCGATGCTCATTTACGTCTGACCTCTATGAAGGCTAAAACATAAAAATCCCCTCCGTTACCATGGTTACTTGGTGCAAACTTAAATAATACTGAACCTTCTGACAATGTAAAAAAAAAAAAAAAGACCAGGTCTCAACCTGCACAGCCTATATGTTGAGTAACACAGCATGAAGTAAATAAAAACAACCAAAAGCAAATAAGAGAAAACAATGTTGAAGTTGAAGTGATGGGCTAGAAATGATTCGGGGAGTAGGAAAATGAAATCGTAGCAGCTCAAACTCAAACCACTAGTGGTCCCACCATCCATGAGTTCATCGTGAGTTACAAACCTGATGATCAAACATCTCCGAACGCGAATAAACGTGACCATTCCTAGGAATATTTTTAATAACAATTACTCCTTACATTAACCCAATATAAAAAAAATAATTATGCATCCCTTCCTTAAACCTTTGCAATATTGAATTATAATTTGAACCCCAACAATGGAAACAGGAAGGATGGATTTTTCAGATTAATTTTCTTTGGGTCAAATTTATAGAAATATGGGACTTAATGCATCCTTAGAGAGTCAGGTGATAAGGAAGTAGAATATCATTGTCTTTTTACTCAACCTAAAAACATAACAATATTTTTCCTTGGTGCTTAAAAACACAAAATATATCATGTAGCCTATAATGGGACTGGAAGTGACAAAGGGTACTTGTAGAAAAAAACAACAACCCCAACATTACAATGTGAGGAATTCTACCCATCTGTTCTACCAACCAAAAAAATGACATCTGCAAACTGAAAAAGGTGCCAACTCACAAATTTGTCAAAAGCTGTATTTTCTTACACTTCTATTTTTTCATATATACGTGCTGCACATTGTTAACCAAATGACGCTCTCTATCAACAATAAGCAAAAGGTTTAATATAACGTGAAATAGAATGCACACCACTACAAAGATTTTGCCAGGCTCCTTATAAAAAAAAAAAATCATACATGTATTTTCTCCACTCCTAAAAACTGATCATAACCTCTTAGGAGATAGCCAACGATACCCACCCTCCTCGGCCGATGATAAAACAGAAAAAAAAGCATGTGACTGGACTTGAGGTAACACGATGTATTCAAATAGCAAAAGCAAACCTTAGGTAGAGTGGAGGGATTCATTGTCATTGCACGTTTAGCTCGGGCAACAAATCACAAGTCGACGTCTGTCAACGAAACAAGAGTTGTTGAACCGCTGGACAGGAACCTGCTGGATATACCAGACACATCACAGCAGAGATTGACGAGGATATGAGTTGAGACGTCATGAAATCAAGGGCTTGTCAATACAAGGGGAGTCAGATCATCAGTAATTTTCTCACAACTGTGCAATTTTAACTAAGAATATTTTCTGCACCTCTACAACCTAATCATCGAACAAAATAACAAAAAGATTCCACAGGGTGAAGAAGAGTCAGTCATGTTGTTTAAAATGGTGTAAAATAAAGAACCTCACAATTTTACAAGTCTGTAAACTTCAACATCTCGTTTTTAGATAATGTTAATCTTGACAGGAGACACCTCTGACTTTCTTAAAGATAATAATGATAATAATAATAATAGTAATGTAGATAATGTCTACAGCGCCTACTCCCATGAGCACACAGCTCGTAACCTCAAAGATAGATGAAGAATTTTTCCCCATAAGCCAGAGGAATCTAGAAGCTTCAGTATGGTACCTGTAAGGCTTGACATGGCAATGATTTCATGGCGTCCCAGCCCATCTCGTATTGAGGACATAAAGTCTGCCCTTCTCACTACACAGCCATGATGGATTAACACTGTGTGAATTCAGAGCACAGAATGTGTCAGATACACAAAATCATCTTTATATACAGTTTTAAAAAAATGAAATCTCTAATGAAGACATGTTAGCAGCTACAATATAACACATATGTATATCATCATGATTATGTACTGAAGAATTCCACAAGCAGTGAAGTCTGCTCCAGGTTAGTTCACAAAGTTATCAACATGGGGACTTAGAATCAAAAGGTTCCATCTGCAAAATTCAATTTAAAAAACCCAAACAGGCAATGGTGCTCAAGTTCAAGGGGTTAACTTTTAGCATGAGGCTAAAACAGCCAAAAACGCTGGCGCCTCTATAAATAGCTAAATTTAAACTTTAACTAACTTTTAGCAGCTAAAAGAATATTCTATTATCAAAGTGTGTAAATCATATTATGTGTGGGTAAGTCAAAAAGTTTTCTTTTTCATCCCAGTAATTCTATAGAATGAGCTCTCTCTTGGTGACCCTTAACTAAATCAAGCAAAACTGCAGATAAAACCTTTTGACACAAAGCCTCCAAACACTGTAATTTCAATCATACAAATAGATCATGACAACAGTAGCATGGATAGAGAAGTGGAGAGACAGCAAAAGACTACACACATTGATTTTAACTTATATCACTAACACACACACCAACACCCACACACAAACACACACAGCCCTGACAAACCAGTAAAAGCATTGAGAAACTCCAGGCAACGCCTGAGCACACCAAGCGTGTCACAATCTACGTCTGCACATTCTGGTATAGCCAATTGTATATCGTTCCGCATGATTTCACTTTTTTTGCCAGCTCCAAACCAACCCTCATCAAAAGTTACTTTTTCAGAGAACCTAATGTATGTGACGGAAGAAAACAACAACATGTCAGCAAGTACAACAACCATCCAAAGCCTCAACAAGTTGACCAGTACAAGTTGACCAGTACAAGTCCTCCAGCCACACCCAAAAATTGCACTTCAGACCTTGTGGAATGTTTCAGTCTCTGATGAACACAGCACACGTCTAGACCAGACCACAGACACTGTAGTCTACTATACAGATCATTCACTCTTCTCTTTGACTCTGTTAAAAAAGTTTCATTTACAGTCTGCAGCGACATCAGGGTTAATGGTGGTGCAGAGCCACACTAGCTCTGTGTATAGTAAATTAGTGCCTGGTAAATAGCGTCAAATCATCCGATACTATAGTAAAACTATTGTAACTTGTTCTCCAAAGGTGCAAAAAGAAGGCGAAGTCCCCTGACATATATTTGTAATGTCATATTTTGCCAATAATCTTTTTCAAACTCATGCTGCATGATTTTCCCCCATGGCCCAAACAGGGAAGAAAAGGCTTTGTAGAGAGGAACTTCAGGAAAATGAATTTCAGGTTGGTACAATACTAAAATAGAGTCAAAGAACAAAAGATAGGAACGTGAAAGTCTGTTCACCACTATAAGCACGAGAAGGCGTTGTCAGTTTCCAGAAATACTATTTTTCCGGCAAGTGACAGTCTATAAGCCTACAGTATCTGTGACCAGACATAAAGTTGACACAGCAGGCGCAAGTCTCCCACACATGTGCACGACCCAATCACAACCGAAATATTACAAAAATACATGTAACATAAGAAGGAAAAGAAATATAGCCTATAAAAGATAGATACCACTCATATATATAAGATCTATTTTGTTGGCTGAGTATTATAATGCCCTGTGTATTACAACTTTTTAAGTAATTTTTGTAATTGAGCTAAGCAGGAAATATCCCACATTCACCATAAAAGAAAGATGTACACAAAACACTATAATACTCGGTTGACGATATGAACACGAGGCATAGCCAAGCAAAATCTCTCTCTTTATCATTATTGTAAACACAAAACATAAAATTTCCGTTTCTGTCGTCAAACTTGCCCTAATGATATAAACTTGAACTTTCACTATCTTCGTACCATTAACATGAAATTGATCAGAGATGCAAACGAGAGATGCAAACAATAGCGAGAGCTGAGACTCGGAATGTTGAAAGAAGTATGTCACACACGCGTGCGGAATATCATAGTCATAGCTGGCACAAGCGACAGAGGTGCAAACAGTTGGCAACTGGATGCTCAGCTCAAACTGGCAATCCTATTGAATACTCCATGTCTAACAAAGGCAGGTGTCGCACAATCCTGCTGGTGATGAAAACTTGCATTGCCAACAAACAAGGATATCTTTTTTAACTGAGCAAATCAAAGAAACATAAAATGATAACAGATTCTGCAAGCATTTCCATACAACATGTCAATAAACGGGAATGCAGAAAAAGGATATACAGTAATCTACGCATAAGGTCCCACCGCTTTTGGTCCTGGTTCACATAATTTCCCGCAGTTTTCAGAAAACAGCAATTTTGCTATGTAAAAGTCATCTTTAATGTCTCACTTTGAAAGGACTAAGTTGCCTAACGTCCTGCATTTTGTCCTGAAATATTTTACTAAACAGAGGCCCCGGTGCACATGCTATCACTGTTCACATTACTGTCCTGACATACCTAGTCTCCTGAATATCAAATCTCTGTTGTTATGCTCTACGAGGAGTGGGGCTAGGGGAATGTTACTACATGTGCCCCGATTGGATTACGCAAAGGCATGAATTAATGGTCCTAGCCGAGTTATCCCAAGTCTTCCCCTTGAAGGTTCGGCTTGGGTCCAGTTCGCCTAAGATCCCGCGGTTTCATTACTCTCAAGGACTGGGACCTTAGGCATAGATTACTGTATTTCAAACAAGAGACATAACACTCACTCTCACTTTTGCCTTCGTCACCTTTCAGTCCAACCCCTTTTAAATTCCCTGGGGAGCCCCTCACTGTGGCATCTCTGTAGGAGAGAAACTCCCATCTCTGTCTCTGTCATTCCTGAACACACAACACACAACTGTGATAAAGTCAACTGTGGGGGGAAATATTCCACAGCCTCTCTTCCCTCCCTTGACAAAAATGTAAAGCTTTTGGTTCAACTCGTATCAACTACACGATGATGATAGTGGACAATGAATGCCAGTCATGTGACCTTATGATAAATCACCTGACTTGTGTCAGCGCGTCCCTCCTGTCCACGTCCTTTTGGTGTCACCTCGTGTCATGACGTCATGACGGACAAGCCATCTTAGTGAGAAGCTGACAGTTCAACATAGGTGGGTGTCGTTCCATTGAATAAATAGTTAACTTCAATCACAACCGTAAGTTTAGCTCGCACAGAGAGTACTGTACATGAACAGTGTGTAGTATACAAAGTAAGAACATGATATACTGTCACTTATATATATATATATTTTGCGGGTCTCATGTATGTAACTGTGATTAGAAGAAAACATTTCTTGAGGCATATACAGCAACATGCCATAAAGGCAACTTTGAAGCTTTTGTCCTCTAACAAGTAGTTTTTTTCAGACCCCAAAGAGTAAAGGGTGGGACACAACTGGTGTATTTGATATAACCTTACTTTAAATGTCCTGTGCAAGAAAGAAGGAGTTATTTGTTTATAGGGGCGTTAGCTTCTTTGACGCTGTGCAAAGGCAGGCAGATGTTACTGGCATATTCTAAAGAGCCGAGTACATCAGTCTGTCTTTTGAAGCAATAAGTGTAGAAGACAATAGTTCAAGTCCTTGCTCAGTATTTATGCTAGAAAAACCCAGGGCTATTTACATTGCAGTGTATTTAGGGACATGATATGAACAGTTCAACACTTCTCGCTCATACTACCACTGTACAAAATATGTGGCAGGGTCTATCGCTATTTGTGGAATAGCAATGCAGAACTGATCTAGACATCTTGCAAACAGATGGGAACAATACATGGAAGGAAAAAACGTGTGGAGAAAAAGTTAAAAAGAAAAACTACAAACAATAATATAAGCTCTCTATGGACAATTTTTTCTGTGTCATATAATAATAAATATTCTTCAATACATTTTGGTATGTGAATCATCTTCTTTTCAAATTACACGACAGAGTCAATAATTTTCTGACATGCTATCATTCTCTTTCTAAAATACACAACAGAATTAACAAATTTTCAAAACTGTTATGTTACTACAGTAGAACCCTCATACCTCAACGTCTGTAAACTTGTCATTTGGCTTAAGTGGATATGATTTGGACTTCCCAACTTTTTCTTTATTTACTGCATCAACATCCCTTAAGTCAGCTTTTCTTTACTCGACTTGATTCAAAAGTCCCTGCAACGTCGACTTATGCGGGTTCTACGGTATGTACATATTTTGGAATTGCAACAGGATAGATATCATTTTGTGCATCTTGTAACGATTAATTCCACCCTAACTGTACCTAAACAAAATCATCAGGAAGAAACTAAAACAGCCTCGGCTGGAGCATCTATAAATAACTTACTCCTAACTACTGCTTCCACCTAATATGCTACAAATGTTTAAGTACTAGCACAAGGAGGTTTGCCCATGGGGAAGTGGTAAGTACATGATGCAGCAGTCAGCTGTGTCAGTCACACAGAGGATAAGTCAGTTGCTTGGTATGGCTACCAGTTTTATGTCACTTGCAACAATGTAAGGTCAATTAAGAGACAGGCTACTTCAACCCTGCCTGTCAGGGCCAACCCCAGCGGAGAGGGAAAAAATCCCTGCAGAAAAAAACAACAATTTGTTCGCGCTCGGGATCTAACTCGGATCTTAAGCATGACAGGCTAAGAGCCTAACCATTACATTATAGCGTCAGTAGGATAAGTCATTGTGTTTTTACCTTAGCAGGGAACAAAGTGAACAGATTAAGAGTCATGTGCCTTTGATATGTAGAGCCTGAGTGCGCATCTCCAGTCAGTTCAGATGACAACTCAGATACATTTTGATACCGTGCAGGACCTAAGAACAGATGTGTTTTAGAAGTAATCTCCGATTCCCTCAATAATTCAAAGAATGAAATCCCCCTGTCCTTTTCTTACTTGACAAACAAAAATAACATCGGTAAAAATAACACAAAAATGTTCAACTGATTTGAGCTTGTATCTGGAGGCCCTCCCTTCCCCCTCCCCCTAAAGAAAATCTCTTTGGAGAAAACGAGGAAGAGAATGTGATGATGAGTTGCCACCCTCGTGTCCAAAGACTCGGTCTAGCCTCAGAATAGTTGGAATTAGCAGCCTGATATAAAACTATGAACTAGCTGCGCGGTGGCTTCTCTCTCATGTTACTATGACAACCCAATACACCCCCGCGTGGCTCTTAGGAAAAAATGTCATTACACTGCAAGTACGACAAAAGTGTAGAAATGAATTCAAGAGAGATATCAAATGGACAACTAACCAGAGAGAAACATTTTACAGCAGTACGAAAACTAAAATTGCTAGCTACCTCACTTTTCTTTGTGCAATTTTACAAGGCTTAAATTAATACAAATTTGAGAAAAAAAATGTTTAGACACAACAGCAAAAAGCATGTTGCTTAGCAAATGAAATAAAAAATACCAAATACAAGATTTGATCACATTGTACACGATATAACAGGAGATAGGGCTCACACCCCCCAGATATCTGACCAGTTAGGCTCCAGAGGTGGAGCGAGCGTGAGTCACATCAAGTTGAACAGACTGTGTAAGAACACCTTGTAAAGTTTGGAATGTCTCCATGGTATGGCCAACAACAGGTTTGTATAAAGAACAAGGAACAGAGAAATCATCAACAGTTGGACAGTTATTAACACTTGTAGCCACTTAGCGCATCTACGTGCCCTCCCAGATTCATCTAACCGATCAGTCCGGGTATTACACCATGGAGCGCTGAAGAAGCAGATTCTGGGCGTAGACTCGCCAAGTCCGAAAAGACTGATCTTGTCATAGTTGGCTGATTGTGACCAAAGGGCTTGTTTTCCTTCTAGTTGTGTAACTGGAGAATGTTACACCTCCACTGGAATGGTAATATGCGTCACAGATTTGCATATGGCCTCAGAAAAGTCTTGAAGACAAGCAATTTCTTGCTGGAAACTCTGACACCATATTTGAGATTGTGCTCTTTTCAATAAAAAACAAAAGGTTTTACAGCACTATCAACACTGTTAGGTCATTTCAGAGCCAGAAAGTAGATAATATAACCATGAAGAGAAAAGTAGAAGAAGCAGACTGCAGTAGAGCTCCCACCAACCACCCGCATTATTATCAAGGGCTTTAAAAAAAAGAATACCCCAAAAACCCAAATTCTATCACCTCTGGTATTATTAACATACAGGGGTACTACAGAAACAACCCCCAGCCCCTCCCATTTCAAACTGCCCTACTGCTCCCCTACCTTCTCAAAAAACATGTTTCCCCATCATGACTGCATTTACTTTCTGGAAACCAGTCTGTCACAGTCGAGGACTGTCTGATACTTGATGCCCGTGATAGACATTATATCTTATACACATACAATACTAAAAGTGAAGTAATCACTTACATTTGATATATTCAAAGTTATGCTCAACATGTCATCCAACATTTTAGTTTGATAAAAAACAAACTTCCACACATGAAAATAACCTTTTACAAGAATTAACATTTATCATTGATAACCATCATATCTGCAGCCTGTACAACTCAAAATCATCAAGCGCTGCAAATACGTAAGTAAGAAATTGGCAGGGGAGGAGAGGAAAGAGAGAGAGAGAGAGAGAGAGAAAATATGAGGTGGTAACGATGATGTTGATCTCATCGATAACACGGATGACAATTCTAATGAAGTTGATAATGATGATGATGATGACGACGCTGAGGTGTGGTCAAGCCGGTGCCCCCGGGCGAGGTCATTCGCAGGCGAGTTTGCCGTCAAAACTACTGAGTGCGATTCCGAATGCCTGCAGGGCGCACATCGGGTAATTGTAGTCCATGGTGAACACGTCCTCAGCCACACGGCCAAACTGCATCACAATGTAGTCCACTGGAACATGACAAGGAGGGAGAGGGAGGGAATTGTTAGGGTGGTTAAGGCTTTATGGAACTATGAACACTCTATGTAAAGTTATGAGTAAAAAAGGAATTTGTTTTATGGTGCTATTGACACTGTAAGGTCATCATTTTTGTCTGTTGTATTGATGTTTTATGGCGCTATTGACACTGTAAGGTCATTATTTTTGTTTATTGTACTAGTGTTTTATGGTGCTTTCGAAACTGTAAGGTCATCATTTTTGTTTGTTGTACTAGTGTTTTATGGTGCTATTGAGCCTGTAACGTCATCATTTTTGTTTTTTGTACTAGTGTTTTATGGTGCTTTCGACACTGTAAGGTCATCATTTTTGTTTGTTGTACTAGTGTTTTGCAGCACTATCAACACTATGAGATTACTTAAGCATCGGGAAGTGGATTACTTTTTGCATATTTTTTTTATATTTTATGTCACTATCTATATCTCAAGGTCAAATCAGAGCCAGGAAATAGAATAGGATAATATATTGACACTGAAAAAGAAGGAGAAGGAGCAGACCACACCAGAGCATCCGCCAACCACCCACGATAACAGATTAGGGCAATAGTAACATTTAAAAAGAAGAGGGAACAGACCATATGAAAGCAATGATGTGCCTGTATGCATAATGTGTATGGATGACGATATCCGTGTTCATATTTGTAATTTTGTATTATTGCCTGTATAACTATGAATGTGCTTGTCTTCCATCATCATAGTAAAATGAATTTCCCTACAAGGATAAATGAAGTCGACTTTTCTTTCTTTTTCGCCTTCTAGAACAGATGCCACAATGTTGTATTGAAAGGCAGCTTGGTTCTGTTAGATCCAGTAGAGCTTGGTGCATTTGTCTATATTGGTGGTAGACAGCTGGTTTTTTCTCCTGTAATTTTCTTACACCATGTGCTTATTGAAGTTTCTGCTTTCAAATGCATCTCGGCTAACTGAAAAAATGTTTAAAGAGTGACTTTGCTGATACCGAATATTCTTTCTAAAAACATCATATTTCTTTAGGCTAAAACAAAGAAGCTGAGGCCTTTATAAACAACTAACTTTAAACTAAATTTTTAAACTAACAGCTATTTAGGTAGATGCTGGTGACAACAGACTAAGAGAAAGTTACAGAAGAAAAGTTTTTATTTGGACCAAAAACAAACGGAAAAGCATGCACACAGAGACAATAGTTACCATCGTTGTCGTGGACGATCTGAAAGTTTTTCACTGAGGCCTGAGTTACTCGCCCATGGAAGTTGAGCACGTACGATTGTGTGTCTGAGGAGGGAAAAGTTGGAAACATGAAACAGTTTAAAAATGAGGCTAGAACAACCAAATATGCTGGCACCTCTATAAAGGAAAACATGAAACAAACACAGAAACAGTGTGACTTCAGTCTTATAAACATCAATTTATTTTTCCTTGCATCAAGAACAGTTAGAGGTGCTGTGGTATAACGGTTAGGCTCTTTGCCTGTCATGCCGAAGACCTAAGTTTGTGCCCACGTGCGGACGATCTGGGTTTATACGCTTGGGATTTTTTCCCTCTCAGCCTGGGTTGGCGCTGACAGGAAGGGTCAAAGTCGCCCGTCTCTTAAATGACCTTACAGTAATGCAGGGGACGTAAAACTGGAAACCAACCAACAAACACTTACAGCCTTTAACACTTTGTAGTCACACAGCCAGAGAGACAAAGAAGCCTATTGGGATGTGCAGTCAGCCATGACACGACTGGCCTTCTTGGACCTGGCGCCAATGACAGAATGGGCCAATCTGCGCCAATCTGAGCCAACTCATACTTGCGATGAGTGACTACAAAGTGTTAAGCTGCTCTTGTGATCAAGTCCTACAAATCAAGGCCTGAGTTGTAAAATTTTGATGAAAGCCACTTTTTCACAAATAATTTTTTTTAAAAATCAATAACTACATCACTGCGTGACTTTTGCAAAAAGCTCAGAGCTCTATCATAAACCACATTTTTTAGAGTCATCCAAAATAGAGAAAAATTTTGAGAAGACAACTTGAGAAAAAACAGATATTTTTTATATCTCTAGTAAAATGAGGAAAGTGGCACCTGTAAGAACTTTACACTCAGCCAGCAAAACTTCAGAAACACAACATGGAATGCAACGCCTGGGTGCTTAATACCTCTTTCTTCACTGAAATAAATCAAGAAGGGATTTAAACTACCGTCTTCTGTAATGTAATGGTTAGGGGCTTCTCCTAACACGCAGAGGACGTGAGTTTGACACTCGCACGCTGCAGTTTGTTCGATTGAGTATATCTCTGTTTTTCATGTCCCTCTCAGCCCGGGTTGGCTCTGAGAGGCAGGGTCGAAGTAGCCTGTCCCTTTAATTGACCTTACAGTATTGCAAGGAATGTTAAGCCCAAACCAAATCAAATGGGATCCAAGCTATCAAAATTATTTTTTTTATATTAAGAAAGGAATGCAAAATCCTAGAGCTCAGACAGAGGACAAGACAGTGGACAGGCAGGCGTGTGACTCACCATCATTCCAGACGGGCGTTTTGTTGTGCAGTTCCAGAAGGTTCTCCATGTTCTTCCGCTTCCATCTCTCTATGAGACCGTCATGACCCTGTGGGAAGGG
>JAUKPP010226907.1:534-13766 GCA_032273245.1 Phyllaplysia taylori | reverse complement strand
GGGAGGGTGATGCAAAATGAAAGAAGGTACAAACATTGAAACGACAGATAGTAAGCTTGAAAGGAAGACAATAATCAGGAAAAAAAGAAAGAAGGAAAGGAGGAAGGGAGGGGGTAAAGGCCGAGAAAAAGAAATAATAATAACAATAGCAATAATAATAATGATAATAATAATAATAGATTGCATAATATAGGCCTACAGTCACGAGCAAAAGAAAGCCCGCCACACTGGGAATTCCCGTTTATCAATGTCTCTGTAAACCAACGGTCAACATGAAATACGCCAAATTGTTCAGCAGTTCAATATCTTCGCAATGGTACTCATCTATCGAGAATGGCTCCACAAGCCGTTGAATGGACTACCCTAAAAACTGAGAGTCACAAAAGTTGTCCTTGTTATTGTGCCGGAAAATTACCGTGAATATAAGGCTTTATACTTATTTGGTATAAATACTAATTCGGCTGTTGCAGTTTTTCTATTTCATTATTTTTCTATCATACATCTTCGTTGCTTTTAGTTAGCAGATTTGCACAGTTTTAAATAGGAGGTGATGCAAATGATGTAGTTGTTACTAGATCCAATTGGCACGATCAAAACACAAAGCGTCCAATTTCTCGTTCCTCGCTGTTATTGACCCATCCTATCAAAGTTGACAGAAAAGGGAAAGTGTTAGAGCAACAGACAGACATAGACGCCGGATTGAATGTTATAAAGGTAGCCAGGATTTTTAAAAATGTTAATCCAAAAGCAATGCATAATTTAATTGAAAAACAAATACAATATGCACATAGAAGGCTCCCTGAATCGCCGTAGAGCTTCAATGGGGGCCATGGAAGACAAACTTAAGAGAAAATGTGTGATAATCGGAACTGAAGAACATAATAACAATTTCAGGACATCAAGAGGCGCCTCAATAAATGGGCTGACCACCCACAAACGCGGGTGAAAGCAATGTCTCACTAAGCATCACAGAGAAGTAAGGTTGCAAATTAAATGCCCTGAACGATCATTCCACAACAATGGACAATTGCCCAGTGGTCACGAGTCCTGTCTATGTACGAGGCAAACATCTCTTCGTTGCATACATGGCAGATTCTATTGTTACCGTCTCCTGCACGAACGCAGCAACCATCAGTGAAAGTTTGAATAGGGTATGCAATTTTAACGTGGAATCATCGACAGAAGACGTCTACAACTTGTGTGTCTCGAGGGACGTTCGCGAGAGGACAGATCATTCTAATGCGTCAATGTCGTGACTCTCATCGAAAGAGAACAAGTAAGATGAAATCTAGGCATGATCTTGTACCATGATAATGATGCACCTTACAGTCATAGAGCTGTCGTGACCCGTGAGTGCATAGCGAAAAGAAGCATCGACTGTCTCCTTTGTTGAAGTCGTATGAAGTTGATCATTTTTGTGACTTTCAGTTTTCAGGGTAGTCCGTTCAACGGCTTGTGGAGCCTTTTTCAATGGATGAATTCCGTTGCGGTTTTCGTCATTGCGAAGATATTAAATTGCTACACAAATTGGTATATTTCATGTTGACCGTTGGTTTACAGAGACGTTGATAAACGGGAATTCCCAGTGTGGTGATTTTTTTCGCTCGTGACTGTATATAGCACATTTCCCCACTCGAAGGCAAGCTCTACGCGCTTTACCTAACAAAGAGATGTTAATTGCCGTTGCACCATTATGGCTGCAAGGTGTGCTGTCAACACCATAGAACTCTGTGGTCAGCACTAGGAGAGTAAAACTTTCCGTTAGCAGGCCTTGCTCTGTCAAATTCTCTCTCTCTCTCCCTCTCTCTCTCTCTCTCTCTCTCTCTCTCTCTCTCTCTCTGTGTGTGTGTGTGTGTGTTGTTACTCTCTTTCTCTCTCTCTCTCTACCTCTCTTTCTCCCTCTCTCTCTCTCGCTCTCTCTCTCTCTCTCTCTCTCTCTCTATCGCTCTCGCTCTACCACTGTAGTAAATGTAGACATAAACCAGATGAATTTGATAACCTCACTCTCCGAAACTCCTGCTTTGTAACTGTAACCCATTGGCCTGTCCGTGACTCCAAAAGGCTTGGACATTCCGATAATCGCGACAACTCTTAGGGCACAACCGCACGGAAACCGGATCTTGACGGTCGCATCAGACCACCTTCGGCTGGAGAAATTCTTTGTTTATTTGTTTAGTGTTTTACGTCTCTTTAACTCATTTTTAGCAGCGAGGCCATTGCCCTAATCAGTTCACGTGCTGCCACAACCGGCGCCTCTGGTGTGATGGTTAGGCTCTTTGCCTATCAAGCGATAGACCCGATTTCGTTCTCATGTGTGGACGATCTGCGTTTGGTTTTTTTTCATTTGCTGAAGTGTGTCCGGGTTGGACAGAATACTAAAGCCAAAGTAGGCTATCTCGGAAAGCCGAGAGTAAAACTAGGTCACCTGCGGCTGGGCAAGAGAATTCAAATTACAAGAAAAAGAAAAGGAAAGAGCCATTCGTAAAATCGAACGGAAACAAAAGCAAAAAGGATTTTAAAAAGAAAAAGACAAAAAGACGAAAAGAAAGAAAGAGAGAAGGGAGGAAGGTGGAGGTCGTATAGAATACTAAGGAAAACGGCTTGACTTCTGACGCTGCAACACAACTTAGACCGGCGCCGGGGAAAACAAGGATTACTTTGATTCAAAGACAGCAATAGAACTCATTGATAGCCCGCAACCTAGCCTTTCTGCAGAGATAGCACTATGATATAAGCACAATCACCATCACGGTGACTGTATCTTATTGTAACACACGTTGCATGCTGTGAACAAAATCTACTATTGTTCTATTTTATATCAATCTCCTATAACATATCAGTTACTATTATGTAAATTGGCACCAAATCAGGACACGGGGAAAAAAAATAAGCACAAACAATTTCTATACAGATGCAAAGCAGCCAAAGTTCGACCAGATGTACAACACCTTAAGGCTATACTCAACCAACTACCCGAAAGAGAGACTTTCCTAAAATGCCCGCAGGCCAAGTCCTCCCCAACCCGTGGCATGAAATATAATAGGATCAACAAGGTGAGCCAAAAACACAGCACCCTGAGCGTCCCAGAAAATGTCGTAATTCAGATATGGATCTTACAATTACTTCTAGCATGTCGCTGTGTATTATCTATGCATACATTGCCATGATGTCTATGTTGTATACTCCGTAATATTGATAATAATAATAAAAAAAAACCCAAATGAAATCTCCCAACGAAGCACCCATAACAAAATTTTTAATAATCTTTGATTTCATCCAAACAGTGCTCAAAACCACATCGTATAAAAAGCGCGCGTCAGTTCTGATCCAAACACCAGGTTCCGGTGTCAGTGAGGTTGTACCCTTGCTCTCTTATCAGACTATAGGGCTAGGTCCAGCTCGAAGGTTAGCCAACACCGAGCGACTTGACGTGTGGTGTCATAACGGTATGTCGAAGCACGCACAAAGTGGCCCATTAAGAAAATCGTCTGTTCTGATTTTAGCACCAGGTTCCGGTGTCAGTGGGCATTTACCCTTACTCTCTTATCACCCCCCACGGACATGTCCGGCCTGTAGGTTGGCCAACACCACCGACCTGACGCGTGCTGTCATAGCGGTATGGAGTGGCACGCACAAATTGCTGGCGGGGCTTGAAATAAAGGTAGCTCAATTTAAATGCAGTCATTTGAATTTGCATAGTTTTGTGTAGAGTAATATTCATACGGTAAGCTCAGTGATGTCTTGAATCATCTCCAAATTTTCGTAAGGCGAATGTGGCATGCTATGTGCTTCATTCAGTTAATTGGAGTAGAATTCTCACCTCGCAAAGTTATTGAGATAGCGGGGGGACGACTCTGAGCTCAATATGGTATAAGCACCAGAACTAAGATCTGAGGATTTCTTACATAAAGGCAAAACTTGGCAAAGCATGCCAAAATACCGTGAAGAAAAAAGCGCCTCATGGCAAAACAACATTAACGTTTTAGTTTTAAAAAACCTGCCAAAATGTTTTTTGTGCAAAACTAGTTCATGTGTAAGAACATTGGCGTAACAACATGCACGAATACAGAACGCTTAATTATAATTTCACGGAATCTGCCTGTAGTTGTTGACCTTTTTGCAAGTCACGTGCCAAATTGAAGGTAAATGAGCTCAACGTTTTCTAGCACTTTCTCCACATCTGTGAGAGGTGAATGTGGGATATTT
Source organism: Phyllaplysia taylori (assembly GCA_032273245.1). Lineage (NCBI taxonomy): Eukaryota > Metazoa > Mollusca > Gastropoda > Aplysiida > Aplysiidae > Phyllaplysia > Phyllaplysia taylori. The sequence continues at coordinate 9,560 of JAUKPP010226907.1, read as the reverse complement.
GGGGTTACTGGAAGTGAGAAAAAGTCCCATTTCCTCACAAAACTTGTGAGATGGTACAAGTTGGCACCGAGGCCAAGACTTTAGTGGGAATACAGGCCACTTGTCCTGACTAACAACCCAGAAACTATCATGATATCAGAAAAATTGTTTCCCCTTGACCTCCGTCAATTCCCTCAGTCCAAACTTTGAACCTGCGTTTCACAACCCACCCTCTTTCATATAGAACAATGACAGAAGATTAAGATTTTTTTGGGGGTTTGGTTTGGGCTCAACATCCCTTGCAACACTATAAGGTCATTTAAGGGACGGGCGACTTCGACCCTGCCTGTCAAGGCCAACCCGGGCCGAGAGGGACATTGTCCCAGCAGAAAAACGGAGATACACTCGATCAAACAAACTGCCCCACGCGGGCCTCGAACTCACGTCCTCTGCGTGATAGGCGAAGCGCCTAACCATTACACCACGGCACCGGTAGATTAAGATTAATTGTTTGGTGCAACTTGCCCGTTTCATACCAACTCGTTAATAACATTTGTCTTCCCTTCATTAGCTAGTATTGCACCACAGCTTTTGGTTATGACGTCATCATAGACACTTGCTGACACAATTATCCTCACCTTCCTCTTTCTCTTCCTGCCCCTCCTTTCATTTCCTCTTTCCTCCTTTTCTCCCTTCTCTTCTTCCTTCATCTTTAAACAAATTGACTAAATTTGTATTTGCTCTCAAATGGCTTCTGTAAATTGCATTTTCACAGACATGTTTTTTTTGTTGTTTTTTTACAGTCGGTGTCCTCGCCTTACCAATACAATTCGTTTCGCCTCTGCTGTGGAATCACTTTACCAAAACGTTCCTTCTGGCATGAAATAAACCCAAGTGGCAATCGCACCTGCTATAGTCCGTAAATCTTACCGTGAACGCACGTTCCATTAAATTTCTCCAAAACTGTCTGTTACTTTTCTTCCATTTTTTGCATGCAACCTTAGACTTTGCATGACGTTACGGATTTGATTAGTTTATTTATGTATGCAACCTTAGACTTTGCATGACGTTACGGATTTGATTAGTTTATTTATGTACATGATCAAATAAGGGAGAACTGCGTGATTCTTTTGTTTTTGCAGCTACATAGCAGCTACATAGGTCAAAACCGTGCTGAACAAAATATTTTACAGCAGTTGGGCTTTGCCGCTTTTAGTGTGGTGTATAGGCGTATTCACACGAACAAGTGATTGGTTGCAGTATGTCACAAAACATGAGGCTAAATGTGCAAAAATACATGTCGGCCAACACTTTGTGGCATAGAGCGAATCAGAGAGAAAAGACAACAACAATATTACCCTTCACAAACCTTAGATCAGATATATAAACGTTCAATAGTGTTAATAATTAGAGTTAAATGGCTCAGTCAAACTGATCAAATTTCCTTATCAGAACTTTTACTTTCAGTATGACCCAGACCGGTTCAATGGGTTTCAATTTGATTGTTTAAAAAGCATTTGCAGACAATGTCGGAGTAGGTCATCTGCCTGAAACGTGCTTTTTTTTTTCTCTCCCCGTTTATCTTTAAAATTAAAGAAACGCCCAAAATGTAAACTGTTGGGAGCCAATTTGAATTTGACATTATATCTATTTTGCTACCCTCGCTTCAAATTTCTGCCTACGTATTATTATTTTTATAGTATTATTCTTTTAGTTCGGAGATGCAAGTTCATCCTTGTAGGCAAAAATATCATAATCATGCAATGTACATCAGTATAAGAGCCATGGCAATTTTTCGTTGAAATCTTCTCGCTTCTTATTATGATGAAAGCGCGTTCATTTCTACATGGACTCCATAAATTTCTACCACTATTTCGTTGGAGCATACAGTGTCTATTTTGAAAAGCCGCAGAGCCACTTACTATTCAATTCTTTACCGAGGTTTGGAAGGTTCTAACAGCCAACTGCAGCAAAACAGATTCCGTTTGCATAGAGGGCTACCCATACTTTGATTATCTGACCCATTGAATTATTTTAAAACACACGCCTCTGTCAGCCACATGTGGCAATGAGCAAAGCTTAAACAACGACAGTGAAAAAAATTTCTTTTCAGAAAGAACTAATGCGGTCATTAAAACACCAAACGCCACCCCGCCTGCACGAGATTTTGCTGAACTGTGTGAGCACAGGCTCGTCCTGAGAGGAAAAACATGACCCAGTTGCTCTAAATAGATCAAGATTACAGTAAACCAGCAAAAATCTTGGCCTACGAAGACCCTCGGTGCATGAAATTATAATACAGATAAAAAAAAAAGAAGGAAAATTTTTAACAAGACCTTTTAGGCTTGCGAAAAAAAATTTCCTTAACGTCATCAACATAATAGGCCCACATGCAAAACGGCAAAACTGTACGACTTCGCGTTACAGAGAAAATCGCTGAAAAGTGCGTTCACGGTAAGATTTACTGACTATAACAATATAACAAAAAGCTAAAACTGCAGAAAGGTGGCGCCTCAATATATTATAATCTACTCCAGACAGTGTCTCTAGCAACATTGTTTGATTTGCATAATAAAGCCATGCACTTCTTTTTTAGTTTAAGGAAAATCAGTTCATGCAAAAGTCAATGCACCATCCTCGTCTGGAGGTTCATAAACCTAACATAAACTCAAGGTCAAGGTTGCATTTTTACACGCTTTGCCTTCGTGCCAGTGGGAAAATTAATTCTTTTCCTTCAACCTTTCAACTGAGGTAATTCCCAATTAGCCTGTATGTTGTAACCTTTTGAAATACGGCAAATTATCCGTCAGACAAAATCTGACCATGTTGAGACAAATTGAAGCAAACGCTAGTGTGAACTTTGGGAACATTTCATACGCTAGTTTTGGAGAAAATCTAGCAATGTTAGTGTTATAAATTGTTGACCTATAATGGCGAGATTTTTGTGCTTACATCCACATGTCTGAGACTGGAGACTGGAGAAGTTTAAAGTTGGCGGATTAGAATTTTAATCAGATTCAATGAGTGAAATGTAAATCACAACGGAACACATCTTTCATCAGACTTTTGACACATGTAGGGCTAGTGAACGTGCATAAATTATGAACATAATTAAAATGTCGATTGCATATGAGTGTCTCTTCTACCTCCTTCTGCGTCAAGGTGAAGGCTTTTCATAAGTCACAATGATGGGACAATCCATTAATGGTGAAGAAATGGTTTTGGTTTTTTATGATCAGCTACCCACCCCTCCCCCACCCCCAAGCCCTTTCATCCCTCTTCATTTCCACAGCATTTACCCCACACTTACAGTAACAACGTTGATGTCAGTGTAAGACATAGATGTTGTGCCAAAAATTGTCAAAGTTATGTAAGAGGAATACAGGAATTTTCTTTCTCAGCCAATGAGCTGATATCCACACTCTCGCACCGTAAAAGTTTAGAGAAAGTAAAAAAAAAAGAAAAAGATCAAGGCTGAGGTATCATAATAATATTCTACGATGGCAGCACGCATGAATTCCGGATGTGAAAACAGGATGTGCAGTCTAGAGGTCTAGGAAAAGAACTTGTCTGTCTCCAAGTAATCCCTGTGACGGGCATGCCACGTAACACAGTAATCAGTCAGATAGATATCTACAAAAACGATAATTGAAATAATTCTATTACCGCACAAATCTCTCTGACCCTGGTTTACACCTTTAGCTTTACCAATAATCACTACGTAAATAGCGTTATACATAAACCACATTAAAACAAACCAAATATCCTAATTTCTAAAAGATATCATCATAGAACTTGGCTTGGCAATTAATTAAGTCAAAATTCACGTACTGACTTAATGAACATAATAAATCCATTGCCAGTGACTAGGTTCTTCGAAAATGGGCTGTGGTCATTCAGATTACTAAAAGCGGAAACATTCTTGGTGATTATCAAGATGGTCCTCCATATAGCAGACACTGATTTCCACTTTGCTTGACATCGAAATGACATAATGACGCGGTTATGTGAGCCCTGATGATGCACTGATGTCATGACGACGCAATGACACAACTTTGCATGACAACGCTGGTTTGGTTTGGTGACCAGTCTTACGTCCCCTGCAACACTGTAAGGTCATTTAAGAGACGGGCTCCTTCGACCCTACCTGTCAGGGCCGACCCGGACTGAGAGGGAAGAAATCCCAGGAGAAAAAAACACCAGATCGTTCACGACCGGGGATCGAACCGAGGTCTTCCTCATGATAGGCGAAGAGCCTAACCATTACACCACAACGCCGATGCATGACAACGCGACAACGTAATAACACAATGACGTATCAATGACGTAACGACCTACCCATGCCCAGACAGACCCCGGTCAGCAGCCCGCCTGTGAAGGTCAGCACAGACATGTCGGCCTTGAAGTCCTCTCTCAGGGACGGCAGCAGGACGCCATAGCTGTACTCCAGGCCGTCCAGGAAGAAGGAGACGAAGAATCCTCCCACTGCCAGTATATAACCCCAGCCGCCATCAGGCGCCATCCTATTGGTTGTCACGGACGCCATTGTGTTCACTCCTTGGTTACGAAATCATCACGAGGAGAATGTGGCTGATAAATGTAGGTCACTGAAAGAGTTCTGACAACCTTTGAAGCTGCTACTTCGATGTCACGTCCGCTGTTTTACAGCCTTTATAAACACAAATTAGGGCTCCAGTTCCAGAGAAGAAATAGTTTGTGAGTTTGTATTTGTAACAACGCGCGTCCACTTTGTGATCTATGTAATACCACACTAATGTTCCTCGTTGCAAACTTGTAAGTTATGACGGCCTCTACACCAGATGGAATGAACGGAAATGTCTAACTGTTGATTCTAACCACGCAGATAATTACGATCCAGCTTGAACTAGAAATAAAGATAATGAACAATTCAGCATCAACAATCCGACCAGGATTTCAAACACGGAATGCACAAGTCACAGACACTGAAGAAATATAGACTGATCACTCGCTGAGAAAGTTCTCCGCCCAAATATGCAGCGATCCAGGCGGGGACTATGGTACTTTGATACAATTAGCGGCCTGCACTATATCAAGCGTATCTAAAAATTGAAAGATCTTTACTACAAGCAAAGACTGTATTATACCTTCCAGGGTTGTGGGAAAAACAATTTCTACATAATTGTGAAAATAAGCAATGGCAGATAAAAATATTTTAAAAAGACATCAGATTGGTTTCGTCTTTTTTCTATAAGTTTGATAAAAAGGTTACATTCATTTGACTGAAACAGCAAACAAATTGAGGCTATTTGCTTCATTTAAAAGAACCAGCGGTATACTGCATACTGCACGCACCCGCACCAAACCCATGTGGCGTTGCGCACCGGAAAAGGAATTATCTTAGAGAGGCAACGAGAGGAGTGGATCGTCTCTGTGAGATACAATATCTGTGGCTATTGGCTGGCTTGGCATTCGACAGACCACGCTAAAATCGCAACGACTGCACTTAGCCCGGTCAGCCTGCCATTAAGAGGAAGAATTTATTGCAGGAGTTATGGCAGTAGATTAACATTATGTATTCTATGAGTGAAATCGGACACTTTGAAGGCTACGTGGGCTATCATGGAAAACCTGTGTTCCTAGAAAATCGGGTATAAAGCATTTGCAAACAGCTTGGTTTACTTAGAAATTCGAGAAAGTATATTCATAAGGGAGCAAAATGTTAAATATACATGAAAAAGCTGGCTAGACAAACTTTCTCTACAGGGTAAGATGACTCTCAAATTGGGTGTTGACACACGATTCAGGTAACACCCATGATCAGTGATAGCCCACTTGTACTTTAAACTGTCCAATCACAAAGTAGCTCCTACCAGGTTCAACGAATGGCGAGAACAGGTTGCTACTTTTTTTGTTTGGATTTAACTTCTCTTTCAAACACTATAAGGTCAGTTAAGAGACGGCTTCCCTGCCAAAAAATACCCGGAGATACACGATCAAATAAACTGCTTCACGTGTTCCTCGAACTCACGTCCTCTGTGCGGATGAGCCTAACCACTACACCACAGGCAAGTGTCAATCACTGGGTATTTCACAAGTTGACTATACTGAGCTACCACGATTGAGATTATTGCTTGTCACATACCGATATACAGCGGGACACAAAAAGGGGGCACTCCATAGAACAAAAAGAAGAGAAAACACTTCTGAACTCTGCCAAAATAGAAGCTATTTCAGCGAAACAAAAAGCACACAGGCAACAACGTTCCTGGTTATATTATCGTGCACATCTTCGCAAACACCGTGGCTAGCAGAAAACATAGAAAGGGTTTTTAAAAAAAGAAAAGAAAAATTATCATCTATTTTGTGTGAAGGATAATGCAGTGTGTATTAAACATAAAGGTAATGTCGCAAAATACAATAATTCAAACAGCAAGAAGTAGATTGAAATCACGCACGCTTTAAAGCCTTCAAATAAGAAAAAAACCACGTAGCTTTGAATGCAACAACTGTAATAACTTTGAATACAAATAAACGCTTGTAATCCACGGTGCGAGCCATCCTTCCAAACAAAAGTCATCATCAAGATATCTTCTTTCCAAATTCATGTTGTCACGAAACCTACGGGCGCGCACATTTCGCGTAAAATATCAACATCAAATTGTTCTTTCCTTTTCACATCATAAACTTATGAGTCTAGACCTCTGTAAGATGCAGAACAGCTTGGGCCATATATGTATATATATATATTTTTGTTGTCAAAGCTAGCTGATGTAGCTTTTAAACTATAATAATCATGGCAATTTCCCAGATATCGCCATTCTGTGTCGCCCTCTACCTGCCAGAGTTGATCAGCCAGAACAGGTAGACCTCTACTCTTTGAGTTTGTCAAGAGAAAATGATATTTCAAAACCATAGAATTCTTAGTCAGCGAGAAAAATTTCTTATCTGGAAATTCCAAGCATCGCAACTGAATAGAGAATAGAAAGTTATAAGTCCATATTTTCACATATCTGGGGCCGAGGAATGTATGCAAATTACCCACAGGACGAGGCCACGACGAGGGCGGGGGTGGGGGTAGAATAGAATAGAAGAAACTGCGGGTGTGCATATGTGTGTGTGCGTGTGAGAGAGAGAGAGAAGAGATAGATAGATAGAGAGAGAGAGAGAGCGAGAGAAGAGATAGCATCGGGGAAAGCAGAGAAATAGACAGAGAGAAAATTGAAAGAAATGGAGAGAAAAGGGAGAGCCTGGATGAAAGGGATGGAGAGAGGAGAAACAGAGAGAAAGATAAATGAATAAATAAATGAGAAACGAAGTCCCAGCTGCAATAACTGTACACTTTTAGAGATCAGGGCATACAAGCTTTGTCTTCATCCATTCGTCACTGGGTTAGGTCAAACAAATACGCGAAGAATATCTTTACAGTTCTGTAAAACCATTATGAATACAATCTGAGAAACAAAGAAACTTAATTAGGAATATGAGATCCTATAATAGAGTGAAAGAGTGAGAGAGAGGGAGAGAGAGAGAGAAAGAGAGAGAGATAGAGAGAGAGGCATAGGAGGGGTGGAGGTAGATAGACAGCGAGAGAGGGGGTAGGGATAGAGAGAGGGCGAGAGATGGGTGGTGTAGTGAGAGAGAGAGAGGGGGATGAGAAAGAGAGAAAGGAAGAATAAAAACGCTTCCCCCCATTAACGAAGATAGATCTAGAAATTTGATTCAACTCCGTATCTTTCAACACCAAGCCAATCTACATGTCGTCTGCTGTTGAAATATCCCTTGAGATTACTGACTTCCTTCTTTGTGTTTGGCTGGAGCGATCAAAGGCCGAAATGGCGTTGTTTCTTCCGATTAGTTGCTCGAATGTGTCATGGGGTGAGATCTTTCAACGGGTGGAGTAAAAGACACGACGAGAAAAAGAAGGAATAGTGTGGGGGAGGAAGGGGTTGCTGATTTACATAGAAAGAGTGCGTCTGATAGAGAGAGAGAGAGAGAGAGAGAGAGAGAGAGAGGGAGGGAGGGAAGAGAGGGGGTGGGGTAGAGTTGGTCTGAAGCTGTCTATTTATAGAGGTACCAATTGCATTGGCTGTTTTAGCCAAAGGGGGGGGGGGGTAGAAAGAGAAAGGGTATTGAAACAAAGAGAAAGTGAAACTTGCATAGAAAGCGAGAGGGGGAGAGAGGGGGGATAGAGCGATAAAGAGAGAGATAGAGGTTGGGGGGGGGGGGGGGGAACTAGGGAGGTTACTGCAAGACGAAAAGAACGAAGAAAGAAAGAATTTGAAAGAGGGGCCAAGAAAAATGAGAGCAAATGGAGAAGAAAATAGATTTTTTTTAAAACGTCAATGAAAGTGTGTGAGAGGTATAGAGCCAGGAGATAGAGAGAATGAGAGGGGGGGGAGAGAGAGAGAGAGAGAGAGAGAGAGAGAGAGAGAGAGAGAGAGAGAGAGAGAGAGAAAGAGAGAGAAAATTAATGGTGGTAGGGGTGAGTTATTGAGAGAAAACTATTTGCATTGGATGTGATAATCCTTACTACTGATGACATCCACAAAGATGATAAATGGCTAAAAAATTATGGTCATTACACTCAAAATCCTTCAGAGAAACTGGCACGATCACAACATTGCCTCATTAAATAGCAATATTAGGAGTCTGAATTCTTAAATGGTTGACAGACTTTGATAACATTTCGATGGATAAAATCCAGTCCGTTTGCTGTAACCAAATCTGTGGCAGCCATATTTATTCCTTCCTGTGAAATGAACAGATTATGATAGAACAAATTATGAAAGCTCATCTTGTGCGTTCACAAGGCAAGCAATCTCTTGCAGCTCTGAGAAACTTTTCAACTGAACACATCAAGGAAAACGCAATCCAAAATCAATTTAGATAAATAACAATAAAAAGAAGACCCTTAATGATTCATGAGCTCAGCAAGCTGTTAAGAATAATTTTATTGTTTGATCGTAACAAGTTTTGCAGTAATTCGGGGCGGGGGGAAGGAGTGTGTGTGTGTGTGTGTGTGTGTGTGTGTGTGTGTGTGTGTGTGTGTGTGTGTGTTGGTGACT
>JAUKPP010226796.1:0-13769 GCA_032273245.1 Phyllaplysia taylori | reverse complement strand
ACGCTGTGATTGTAAAGCGCCTAGAGCTTATTGGGATTTCGCGCTATATAAATTACCTTTATTATTATTATTATTATTATTATTAAGATGGCCCCGAAACAGGAATGTCTTTACAAACATGAAATTTAAGCTACCTGGTGATGAACTTGCTGAACTTTGTTCAAGAATACTTTAGCTTGCTAAGGGTCACACTTTCATCAGTGTAGCTCAAGATGGCTACTCGTAATAGCAGCCGAAACCCGGTATAGTAGGGATATTGGGACCAGAGTAATCCCCTGTTATATCAGATTGATAAAGAGAATAGACAAGAAAAAAATAAGAAAACTGACAATTTGAAAATCTTATAGTATAAAGGTATATTGTAAGTGGTTTTGACTTGTTTCTTCCAAAGCTAAATTTATGTGGATCAGAAGGGGATCCTAATAACTTCATATGAAAATGAGACAATGTTTCTTACCTTTATTTCCAATCATTTTACATTCAGAGTTTGTTGTACATTGTCATCTGAGGCAGATGTCTCCTGCAACATTTGTCTAAATAAGTCAATACTACCTACAGTGATTGTTTTCCTTCTTGTTGTTCGCAGGAATATTATTCCCTTCCTCAAAAAATATGGCGTCAATCCTGCAAATGGAGAGGTCAGTACATGGTGTCTGAAATTCTGCTGATTGTATTTTGAATCTTTGATTAGTATAGGCTACCAAATGCATTTAGAGCTTCGTCACAAAATGTGTTATATGCAAAAATTATAAAAATACAGCTATGTACCTTTTGAAAACTAATTGTAGTCCAGAACCACAAATCACAAGGGCTTGATTCGTTCCTAGAATTATAGCATCAGCACAATTTTCCTTCACAAACATTGTTAAATAAAAACAGTACATTGCAGTGTTCTCATTTCTTCCCTTGAGCATATAACGGGTTTTGTGACGAAGCTATTTTTTGTTGCATTGAATATACACATGTGTTTATATTGCCTCTGTCTTCTGGTTTTAGGTTTGTCAATGTAATTACATGTAGTTGCAAGTATCTGAGTGTGTGGAAGGGATGCAAGATTGATCAAACCCATGCTGTATTGGGTGAATAGAAAATCAGTGTTTGCTATGTTATGGGTGACTATTTTACAATGGATCCTATCACTTCTTGTAAATTACAATTGACGATCCCTTCATCTAGAATAATTTGGTACCTTCCTGCTTTTAACTGGGCTGATAAATGATTACCAGCAATTTGTTGATTAATGAAACTATATGAGCATTTGTGCTGGACCGTTTGTCTTGTTGTATACTCGATAGAAAATCACAGCCAAGGACCTGGTAAAACTGAGGTTCCACAAGAACTCGGAGGGGAAATATCACTGCCCTGTCACATTCAAGATCTTCAATGAGAATACACACATTGTGGCGATTCGTACCAGTGGAAATGTCTTTGCTTATGATGTGAGTATTGTTTGAACTGTTTTTTCAAATTTAATTATATTTTATTTGTTCAGCATTGTCTTTTCTTTTTTTTTTATCATTATTTTCGTTGTACATGTCAATCTCTCATAGATTCTTATTTTCATGTATTCTATTCGTAAAAGGTCCAAAATGCCACAAGATGTCTAATCAGCATTGATTGATTCTGAATGGCAATAACACTAAAATCATCGAAGATAGAATAAATAGTTGTTGTTTTTCCTTAATTCCATGTTATTCTAAAGTTTTGCTCAAGTTACTCTTTATATTAACATTGACAGCATAGTCTGTGTAGAGTGTATTGACTGAACAAGACTTTGTCAGGTCATATCATATTAAGATATTGATAGCATATTGACAAGACCACTTACAGCAATGTTTGCAAAGCAAAAAGAGATTGCAACTGCTTTCCTTTAAAAGACAGGTGCTGTTAGCTTTATCATGAACGCACCCTGTATATCACTTTAAAAAGTCAATATGATATTGTTTAATGCCCATACATGCAGATTCTGCTGTATTTCTTTGTAAAAAGTATGTTGGTAGAAAGCATTTTATAAAATTTACTTGTGAGGCAATTTTTAAGACATACTTGTATTTTAACAATCTCCTTAAAACAAAAGCTCATTTTTATCATTATAGGGAACAAAGATAATAAAACAAATGGAGCCGGTTTGAAATCACAGGGCTTCTCCCCCCCCCCCCCCTCCTCTTATTGGGATTGTTGCTGTTGCTGTCACCAATCGGCATAGTTTCCATACAAGATGATTCCTGCATTCAGACTTCTAGTGGAATTATTCATATATTAGTGACCACTTTGTATGTTTCAACAGGCTGTTGAGCGGCTGAACATCAAACCAAGCTACTGGAAGGATCTGCTCACAGATGAGCCGTTCACTCGCAAAGACATCATAACCATACAGGTCAGAGAAATTAGTAAAGTTTACTTTATTTTTTTTTTAGTCACTACATTATTGTGGTTAGATCGTGTATAAAGCATGCTTTTTTTTTTAATTGTCTTAACTCATGACATACTGATTGATGTAAGGAATACTCTAGCTGCAAAGTACATTTTTTGGGCCGAATGTTCGAAATGGTGTTTATTAAATTTATACTGCATTGTTCAAAATTACTTACTGAGATTATTCTGCCCGGCTATAATTTGTATTAATTCCTCAAAGATTGTTTTGCAATAGGCCTCCTGCCAATTGTAATACATGTATAACAATTAACATAGCCTACAGGGTTTTTTTTATTTTATAGTCATGACTGAAAAATTGGATTCACAAAAATCATAGCCGTGGAAAAAAATGCATGCTTGGTAAGATGCAAAGCAGAAAGATTAAAGTGTCAACGAAGAATTCCATAATGATTATTTATCCTGATAAAGTAACCCGTTTCTACAACTTACAGTTTTCAATTTATCTTGGCAGAATTGAGCTTTACCATTTTGACTGTTGAATGCTGTTTGTCCACATAAAGAATATCTTGCTTGTGATTATGACTCATTTCCATCTCATTGTGTGCACTCTTATATGCAGGACCCCACAAACTTGGACAAGTTCAACATGCAATCTTTCTATCACATTAAAAAGAACTTAAAGCTGGCAGATGAAGGTTGGTATTTAAACTAGAACATTTTATGTGGTTGATCAATCAATGTGATAGCAGAGTACATACACTAAAATTCCAGTAAAGTATATTCTTGATTCAACACACTCCCAGCTACAATGTTCATTTTCCCGAAGTCAAGATTTTTTTTCAGCTTCGTTTACTACATGTTACATTTAAAGTAATGTACCTTTTGACTTCGAAAAAATTGACATCAGGTCTTGAAAGCAACATAGTAGTGATTTTTTTTCATTTGTTGCAAACAAAGTGTTTTGTATCCAAGCCTTTCAGATTTTCATAAAAAAAACAGCTGTTTCCTCGTCATAATATTTATCAGCCTTCGAGAGTACCTTATTTTTTTCCCATCTCCATACCAATATGTGTCTTATATATGCAATCACACAGACAAAGAGGTGGTGTCTGTGACCGAGTGGTAAATCACCAGCCTACAAATGTGCAAATCTTGGGTTCAAATCCTAGGAGGTTCCCTGAGATTTCTTTTTTCCAAAGTTTTCATGGCTCAACCCCAGTAACATCAGAGGTCCCGCCTCTTAAATGACCCTAATAGTGATGCAAGGAGCATTAAACCAAAACCAACCAACAATCATAGACAAATTTTCCTTAGAATTTTGTTTTCATCTACATTTTTCAGCTCTTGATGTTTTCTCTATAATTTTTCAGATGAAGAGGAAGGGAAGAAAGATCCAAAGTATCACCTGAAAGCGATCAATTTTGAGACAAAATCTGCTTTAGAGGAACTGGACAGAGACTACAAGCCTTCCCCGTACTTGGTGAGTGGTTTACTCTAGTCAGCTTTTATTGTCATTTGAAAGTTTGAAGTTCAGGTTTTACTGGTGGCTACAGGTCACAACAATTATTTTTCTTTCTTTTACTGCGTAGCTCACTAATTACTGCTTATTCGCTAGTGAAATTTTGAGATTTGAAAAAGTTTTGTTCTTCTGTATATCGGAATCATTGCAAAAAATTTATAGTAACATAATACAGGGAAGTTGTGATGGTGAAGTTCATCAGTGCTCAAGACAATGAAGTCGAAATTCCCGCTTTTACTTTAGAAGAGTTTTCAAAGGACATAATCATAATTCAGAGATATTTCACTTCTACAATAGGGTGACATCGGATTGCTATGGCTGTAGAGAAAAATACCTATAGCATTGCTTTGATGATAATCATATGATATAATACTTATTTTGTAAGACATGAAAACAATCTGTCATATCCACTTCTTAAGCAGAGATTCATACACATCTTGAGATACTGGATTGCTTCCTTCTCATGGGGTTCTTATCAGTTTTTTGGCGCAATTTTCTATCCTATAGTAATGCATTGCATTCATTGTCTATAAGTTTTTAACTTACGGCTTGCTTGATAACGCAGGTGTGTTTTTTTGTTTGTTTGTTTTCAGGGTGGTAAGGATGAGGACAAAAAGAGAGCAGACAAGTTCAATGCGGTGAGTAGTGGTTGTGTGAGAAGACTGTGCCAGATTGTGTCCATAGAAATGACTCTGGTAAAAACAAGCAGTCCACTGGCGCTGTGGTGTAATGGTTAGGCTCTTCGCCTTGCATGCGGTAAGACCCTGGATCGATCCCCGACCGCGGACGATCAGGTTTTTTTTTTCTGCTGGGATTTTTTCCCTCTCAGTGCCGGTTGGCCCTGACAGGTAGGATCGAAGTAGCCCGTCTCTTAAATGACCTTACAGTGTTGCAGGGAACGTAAAACTGGTAACCAAACCAAACCAAGCAGTCCACTCACTTACTGTCTTTGTCTTTTCATTCAAAATATGAAGTCAGTAATCTATAATCATAAAAACAAATTGGGGGGTGGGGGGGAAGGGGGAAAGACTTTGTTGCTGAACAGATTTCGATCATTTAGGGCTAAAAAAATTCATCTTGATCTCAACTGTGTGCTTTGCTGGTGTAATCAATAAAACAAACCCAAGCGTGGGTTCCAACAGTGGTAGTAGGCTTAGTGTTTAAGAAAAGTACACTGGAAAGATAGACAGTGAGAAGAATACGGATACCACTATTATAATAGGGACGAAATTAATATTATCCCGTGCAGTGAACGGGGGTTGGCACTAGTACAACATATTATTATAAGTACCTAGAGCTACAGTTACACAGGAGTGGCTGCTATATAAACAGTTTGCATTATTATTATATCAAATCAAAAAGCCTTCTCATATGTATACATCTTAAGAGATGTTCATGAATCCGACCCTCGTTTTATTGGATGTGTACAAATAACCTTGTAGTATTGCGAAGGGCAGTTAGCCAAAATGAACAACCATTAAAGTTTTTGATGGGGCCATGCATAGTTGTTGTTGATCAGGAATGTGTGTTTCTGAACCAACATAAGATTTTGGCATTGGAACTATGATCACACAGACATATGAAGATCTTGATCACAGAATGCATTGTATGCTTGAGGGAAAAAGCATGAAGCTTGAATTAGCTATTTTCTTTTAATAGTGTTTGCTCTGGAAAAACCTTTGTTGATTGTGCGATTTTAAGAATAAATAAAGAGTTGGGCTGTTCTTTTTTCTTTGTCAATTGACTCCTAGGTACAGTTAGTTATCAAGGGTGACATAACTGAATGCTATGTTTTTATAATGCCTTTTGTAATGAAGCTCTTCATATGGCTTCCATGCCTTTGAGGAGTTGATGTTTTGAGAAGATATATGCCAAGGAAATAGTATGAAAACTTGTTACATTATTGTCGCTCATAAAGGTAGACCACCTTAAAGTGTTGGTAATGCTACAATACCACACCAAAGAATCACATTGCTGTTTACCTGTGGACAATAGGAAAATGTCTTGGGAATCTATTTGTATTATCACATTCTTCAGGCCCACTACTCTACTGGCAAAGTTGCAGCCTCCTTCACATCTACTGCTATGGACAGGCATACAGACTTTGTGGCAGGTAAGCTAGATCTCATGCACAAATGTCTTACATGTACACTAGAGCGCCGATAATCCGACAAATTCGCTTATCCGACACAATCAGCGGGGACAGAATTTTTTCCTCTATTTTATGTCTCAATAATCCGACAATTGGCTGTTCCGACTCCGACATAGGTTAAGAGGGAACAAAACCTATAATTATATAGGAAAAACTGTTCAATAATCCGACATCAATTTTAGATTCTTGGGCAGGTACGACCTTTTACACTATAAAGGTCACCACACAACGGAAAGATGAAACAGTGAAAACCAGATGTAATGCTGGTTACGTAGAACCCCATTCACCAACACATGGGGCAAGAGCTCGTAAAATAGCAGACGATCAGTACCAAGCTTGACCACTATTCTTGGACTCCTCGTACTTACTTCCGACTGTGTAGAGCCTAATAAGCAAACAAGAAAAGCCATCTACACCTTCATCTCCTCCTCCTACTTATCCCCTTCTCAATATTGTGTATAAGTATAGTCTTAACATTAAGAAAACTTATGCAAAGAATAATCGGCTTTTGGTACTACATGTACACATAGCCTACTAATTATGATATTTTAATAAAAAGATCACAAGACGGCAAAACTGAATAAAAATCAAAGTGTTAAATCACATTATAGGGTTACATGGGGTCGAACTATGACAGATCCGATAATCCGACAAACTCGATAATCTGACACTTTTGCCGGGGGCGGACTGTTTCGGATTAACGGCGCTCTACTGTATTTGATTTACCCTGAAAAACAAGCTGAAATGACCCAACCAGGCTGCTTCAATATCATCTTTTCTCTGTAATTTTGTTTAAGTATATGTTGAGGGGCAGCACTTTTCCACCTCCTTCACCTTCACTTTTTATTCTTTCACCTGCTGACTCATATTTGCTGATACATCTGTGGTGTAATGGTTAGGCGCTTTGCCTATCACGTAGAGGAAGTGAGTTCGACGCCCACGTGGTGCAGCTTGTTTGAACGAGTATGTCTCTGTTTTTCTGCTGGGACAATGTCCCTCTCAGCTCGGGTGCCCTGACAAGCAGGGTCGAAGAAGCTCACCTCTTAAATGACCTTTCAGTGTTGCAAGGGATGTTAAGCTAAAACAAAACCGAAACCAAGCTGATAAATCTTCTGTATTAGGGGTTCAAATGAATGCCTGTTCACACATTTTAGATACAGATTAGTTTTAAACTAATTTTTTAATTGATTTGCAGTGAGTAAATTGAACAGTAGTGTTCATACTAGTAGGCGAATTATATAATATATTTACTTGTGTGGTTTGCTGGACAAGTCTTAAGAATTGAAAGTCTAGAATTTTTAATTGGTTCTTCTTTTTCCCATTCCACAACAGTTCAGTCCCATACTTGGTATTCATGCTAGAAGATAGAAGAAAAACAGGATTATTTTGATTCAGTGCATCAGGGCTGAAGATCTTGCCCCAGAATTGGAAAAACCGACTGTATTAAATGAGGTTGGGATAGCTTTATCGTTGATGAAGAATTCCAATATTATGCTTTAAATGGATAGCAGAATATAAAAATTGTTTGGTTTTAGTTTTAGGGTACGGTGCCTAATGGATGTCTGTCTGCTTATCTCTAGATCTGATCGAGGAAGACGTTCTCAGATACGAGCGTGTCAAGAAGAAAGGATACGTCCGTCTGGTCACCAACCTGGGACCTCTGAGCCTGGAGCTCCATTGTGACATGGTCAGTCTTGAGTATCAACTACTGTAGAAAAATCATGCCGGGGTATGATAGAGTGTTTGAAAGAAAGGATACTGTAGGGAAACTGGGGTTCACACATGCTGAAGTTCACAAGGAAAAAGACACTATGCGAAATTAAGTAGACTACGATTAAAAACAAAGGTTCTAATTACTTCACACAAATATTTTTATTCACAACTGAAAGGTCCAAGAAATGCTCACAGTCCTAACTCAAAAGGGACTCATGCTCACAAATATTTCTCTTCTTATCAGACGTTCTCACAACACTAAAACATGGTTCTCTTTCACGGACCTCCAACTGCCTGACTGCCCTTCTCAACACATATTCTCACCAACTCTAAACAAGTCCTCACTCGGAGGCCTCTAACTGACTGTCTGACCGACCAGCACTGTGGTGTAATGGTTAGACTCTTCGCCTGTCATGCAGAGGACCCGAGTTTGATCTCGGCCGTGGGCGATCTAGGGCATATTTCTGCTAGGATTTTTTTCTTCTCAGCCTGGGTTGGCCCTGACAGGCAAGGTCGAAGTAGCAGGTCTCTTAAAGGACCTTACAGTGTTGCAGGGTATGTAAAACTGGTAACCAAACTGACTGACTCTACACACATCTCAACAGGCATTCTCCAGTTCACTAAAAAGATTCTCACTCATTGACCTTTTACTACCTGACTGCCCTTCTCAACAACCAATCTCATAAACTCTAAACAGGTCCTCATTCATGGATCTCTAATTGACTGACTGCATAAACACCATGTGGTCACTTACTGGAAGTGTGAGAGAGTACAAAGAAACTGCTCATGTAACTCACAATCAAGAGACAACAACAAAAAGATTTCTAATTAAAGGGAAGCAACTACGTAAATAGAAATTATGGAACTGTTATCTTGGTTATTTTCCTTTACTCAGACTTGGATTTTCAGCAGATCTTGTGGTTTAAATTTAAAATCAACTGAATTATTTTAGAGTGGAGAGAAACCCCTAAATAATTATACATATATTTCAAGTGCAGATATTGATCTCAAAATAATTTTTATATTTAAAAAGATTTCATACGTTGAAATATAGACCTCATTCTGTACTTAGTGCTATTTGAGTTATTTAACTAGATAGATGCAAAGCATTCGGGGCTTTTTATTTTGTACATTATACTGAATTTGCATAAATTCAGCTATATTTCCTATTTCTTTATGTATTATATATTGTTATTTTGTACCAGTTCCTTGTTTTTGTCTAGTACTTTGTTGTTGTTTGTTTCTTCAGTGCATAATATTTCCAATACCTTAAGCTTTGTACAATGTACGAAGCAGTTTGATGAATTTCATCTGTGTGGGGTGCTAATCCTGTACTCTCTACTCTTTTACTTGATTAGGTGCCGAAAACGTGTGAGAATTTCCTCAAGCATTGCCTCAACGGCTACTACAACAACACAATCTTCCACAGATCAATACGGAATTTTATGGTAAGATGTAAATATGAAAGCTCATTTTATGATTCTTTGTCTACCGTCTTTTGTCAATGGATCTTGTGCTGTTGCACAATTTTTGTGAGACCTGTGTGGGACACTAGCATTTCTGCTAAAGAAAATATTCTGTTTATTGTGGCAATTTTTGTGAAATATTTCACAGAAGTTCTTGCACCACAGCAACATAGAAATAATGTGACATACAGTCCGTGAGTCAATGGCTGCAGCCATAATGTGTCAAAGCACTTTATCCATACTGGCAACAAATGACGCAATACTGCATTGCATTTAAGTCATCTGGACCGGAGAGGTCTTGAAACTGCATTGCACTCCTGAAGTATCAAGGGGCTACTTTTAAGGTTCTCCACTGCTAGGGTGCAGAGCTAGGCTGCCATGGCTCTATAGGTCATTAAGACAACAGCTATAAAAATAGAAGACACATGAATGCATTTTTATAGAACATGCTTATGACGTGCAGTTTATCTCTAGTTTAACCCAGAAAGTTTTTATTTCGATGTGTTTTAACTGTTGTAATCGGATACTGGAACCTGTGCAAGTATTGTACACTAACTGGGTCGCCGGCTTCGCTCGGGTAGTAATGGGAGCATTATATGAAGAGAGAGAGAATACATAAAGAGCGTGGTCCTGATCCCAGGTTTGACCTCATTCCCTTTCTCAAGAAGATAGGGGTCTCAATCATCGTAGTAGGCTGCATGCACGCATGAGTGTTTGGAGTTCATGTCAGCGTGTGCGGGAAAGTTGCGAGGTGCACTCGCATTGAACACAATCTTGAACGCGTGTCTATTGTTTTGTTTCTCAGTGGAATAAATATTAAGGCCAAAGAAGGACGGGAACTTTTTGTAAAATATGTGTTTCTAAATTCAGGAAATGAATAAATAAAAAATTGAAGGCCGTCATGAGGACCTATTCTATCTTTTTGCAGACACCTGCCAACTTTCAACTCTGTAGCTGTCGTGGTTTTATGGGGAAAAGTGACACATGTGTTTTCAAGTTTTCAAATACCGGTATATAATAGGTGTAGCTGATAAAAATTCCATTGCTTGCTTTTCTATAATTTCTTGTAAAATTGTTACTTGTAATAAATTACAGAAAGCAATTATCGATATGATTTTCTGGAACCCATCAAGTATTGATATATTCTTAAAAATATACAGAGTAAGAAACTTAAGGTGGTGCCTTGCAACTTATTGGAAATTAAATTATGAAGATTCTTGGACTGCTTGTGGCCTAGACTCTAAGATTATTGTCAATCAAAACTGAATCTTCTGACTATTTTCCAAGCTAAAGCTAACTTAAAGCACATCACTGATGGTGGTCACCTACTCTGGTATGGTCTGCTCCTTCTACTTCTTTCTTCATGTTGCTATTCTCCAAATCTACTTCCTTGCACTGACATGACCTTATTGTGTCAGCACAGTGAGTCCGCTTAACATCAAAAGGTTGGGACTAAAAAGAAGTTGTTGAATTTGAACAAGGTTGATCTTATCCATTTCTGCTTTTTTTTCTCTCTCTTGATCAGAATAATTAAGAGAAAAAACATGATGAATCAACGGAACAATCTGTGAGTGAAACTAGATTACTGAGTAGTTAGGCGATCTTGGTAGAGGGAGGCGCCTCTTATCAGCCAAGTAGTATGAGTTAGTCACCTCGGGTTCAGTGTAGTGAGACGCCGCAGGGCTACTTGTTTGATGTGCATGTGTTTATGCATGCATCCCAAGTCAGTTGAGAATATGAGAGTGAGGAGAGAGACAAAGATCGGCAATTTTGCTTGATGTGTGCAAGCAGTTGAGTAGAGACTACTTCCTCCCAGAGGCTTGGTAAGGTTGGCAAGGTGAAAAGAGCAAGCAGTAAAGCGTGACTGGAACTCAGCTCGAACCGCTAGATTGTGAAATGCATCTGAGACCCCACTAAAGTGTCTCTTCTCTGTTTTTCTTTCCTTCCACTTATTGTTTGCAGCTGAGAAGTAGTCATTCAGAGTTGAAGTTAAGCGAAAATACCGCCGGAGCTGTTGACTCTATCCGAGAATGAGATAAATGAAATATAGAGAGAAAAAACTGGACTGCGGCGAAATGTTGAAAATAAGCGAGAGTTGACGTAAAGCGAGTTGAACTTACACTGACTCGACTGTAGTGCTGTAAAACCTCAACTAAACTTATCAAATCACATTGCAATTTTTTTCCCAGATACAAGGGGGTGACCCGGAGGGCACAGGGACAGGTTAGTCAACAACTTTTGTGTTGTGTCGTGGTCATTCCACATTTACTAAGTTAAAGGATTTGCAACCTCAGTATCTATCCTGAATTTCTTTTGTATTCTTGAGGGGGTAAAGTTAGTTGAACTACTGTACTTGCAAATAGATTAACATGTGTAGCCTACTTCTTATTTTCCTGCTGAAATCTCTGCAAAGGTGCTGTGGTGTAATGGTTAGGTTAGGCTCTTCGCCTTTCATGCGGAAGACTTGAGTTCGTTCCTGAGCGCAGATAATTTGGGGGTTTTTTCTGCTGGGATTTTTTCCCTCTCAGTCCGGGCTGGACCTGACAGGCAAGGTCTCTTAAATAACCTTACAGTATTGCAGGGGATATATGTGTAAAACTGGTAACTAAACCGAAGGCGTTCTTATGCTTAAGATAGATCATTGGGGTGAGCTCTGCTAAGTCCTTTTCTTTTTTTGCAAATTTAGATTATTGTTTTATTGCTATCACTTAAACGACTTTATAGAGTTATATGTTATAGATTTATAGTGTATGGAAATAGTGAAAAAGCGTTTCCAATGTATTGTTATTACCAAGTTGACACTTGAATTTTGTTAAGTCATGCAGATCTGGGTCAACTTGGCGATAATGCTGGACTGAAATTTCCTTTTGCTTCTGCTTCTCTCAGGAGGTGCATCTATCTGGGGTGATCCGTTCAAAGACGAGCTCAAGCCAAACCTGACTCACACAGGCCGTGGCATTCTCAGTATGGCAAACAGTGGACCCAACACAAACAAGTCACAATTGTAAGTCTCCCCCCTCCCACCTTGATTTTATTGTTGGTGTTGTATTGATTTTGGCTCTCGAACAGCTCTGCGTGAAATGAATTTTTCCGCTCTAGCCTAACACTTTTCTTTCAAATACAGAGGATCTACTTGTATTTAACTGGCTTAAGTTTTTTCTCGGTTAATTTGCTGATTTAGCAAAGAGGCAAATACTCCACCACAGTCCTTGCATTATTCACCCTTATGCAAAACAACCAACGAATTTATTGTTTTCTGAAGTTCCAGCCCCTCTCCTTCTTTACATTTATAAAATGCTTCAGTAGAACTTTGGGTGAGTTGATAGTTTTTTCACTCCCCTAACAACATCAATCAATAGCCAACTGTATCACACTCTTATTTCTTAATTAACATCATTTAAGATTCTTCCTTAGAATACTCAACATCTCATTTGAAACAATGAAAGGAACCACAAATGATGTACACCCAGATGGAAGAGTGATATTCTGTTTTGGGGTTGGGGAGAGATGAGATCTCAGAGTCAGAGTGAAAACAGGGCACAACTTTCATAAAAAGTACTACCGTTACACACACACAAAAAAAAAAACCCACATTTTCAGGAGAATTGTGCTCAAATGCAGAAATTTCCCAACTACAGTAGAACCGGCATAAGTCGGCATTGCTTGGACTGGAACTATTGAAATCATGTCGTGTAAAGAGAAAATTGACTTAAGGGATGTCGATGTAATAAATAAAAAAGAAGTTAGGAATTCTAATAGATATAGTAATAGTGTCCACTTAAGCCAAATGTTGAGTTAACAAAAGTCAAGATATGCGGGTTCTACTTTTGTATGATCTTGTTTATACTCTTTATCTTTTGAAGTAATTCTAACAAAAATAGTTGATACCTTTTATTACTCTTCACTCAACAGTTTCATCACATTCAGATCCTGTCGACATTTGGACGGAAAGCATGCAGTGTTTGGAAAGTAAGTGACTCAGATTAAATAATGCTCATATTTTGCCGATGTCTCAGCTCAGTGTTTATGAGTAGACATGGCAGTAGCAAAGAGAGTCCACTCATTTCGTGAGTCATACAGCCAAACTAGTCCGATCAGTCTCATCTCTATAGCAGCCACTGTTCCATGAACTCTTGCATTTTTCCTTTACTGTATTAATGGTGGGTTCTTTTCGCATGGTTTTAATTTTTGCAAAGTTGGAAAAAAATCGTGAAAATAATAACCACATGAAATTTTTCCTTCTTCTTTCTTTTCTTGCTATGATAATATCTTGTCACTAGTACTACTAACTGAGAAAGTCGTGAAAATTAAAACCTCGCGAAACTGTTTGTGTCAATTCCGCCAAAAAAAATCCTTGCAAAAAAACCCACAGTATTTTATTCTCTTCATAACAGTTGGGCTGCCCAACTCTCCAAGATCGAGTTGCCTTCCTATACACGTACATGCCTATTTATTCACCTGCATGTGAGTGGTGTGTGTTATAGTAAGGGTATGAGTGAGTGATTTCTATGAGAACGATTTTGCATTATGTATGACTGTACTA